>JASGAT010369650.1:0-18387 GCA_030220025.1 Chelon auratus | reverse complement strand
GCGGGGGGCCTCCTATGCCACCATCTGGATGGAGGCATGTCCCTCTGTGGTGTGGTGGTGGGGACACGCACCCTGGGGTTGCCGCTGGTGGTCGGGGTTCGGGGGCTTCCTGTCCATCCTCTGCTTTCCCTGGGGGAACGGTTGCACCATCACAGCCATCTTTAAACACTCTTCACCCTCATTCTGCATGGTGACACAGTCACTGCATCCTCTGGTGAACATTTAAACCGTGTATACAAACCGTGAACATTAAGGACTACTGTGGTTTAGTTATCTGCTGTGTTATACAAACATGTATGTGTAGACTAAAACACGAGTGCATGAAACTTTTGTGCCATGGTTGTTGTCTACTTCAACGTAATCTTTCTCTTTTGTGTGCCTTTTAGGATTGTCAGCTTGCTCTCCGGCCGAGGCCGGATGATGTTCTTTGTTGTGCTTCTGAACAGGTGTAGCAGTTACTGCTTGGTGTATCCCTCTTTTTCTCTCAACTCCTGTCCACTCTATCTTCTCTTCTCTTTCTCTCTCCTTGTCAGGTTCGGCAATATTATGTAAAGGTCCATTCACCAACATGTATAAAAAATAAAATAAAATAAGTTTAACTTAGATTATCAAGAGGAGCCTTATCATCCATAAAGCTCCCCTTGGCAAATCAAAATCTGCTCAGCACAACATAATGAACAGTTCATTATTCTGCTTGCTTCGATGCTGGACAGGACAAAAAAAAAAAAAAAGAAGGGCAGCTGTTCAGAGCAAAATCTAATCCAATCATCTTTATTTGGCATGTACAGTTTAGCTTGAGGTGTTTGCCTTTGCCCTGCATGCTCAAGGCACCTCAGATGTGGACTTACAGGATATTAAAACCAGTGACCACAATCATAAAGCTGCTTCTCTAACCAGTGTGCTCCCCCACAACAATGGCTGGTGATGCTTTGGACTGAAAGGTGGCTTGCAGGGCAGGAGAAAGTTTGGTGGTTGTGATGTGAAGGACATCACAGAGATAGCGGTCAGTCGTTCTGGTTCTTAATCTGCTTGTCTGTAATGCAAAAAAGTTATTGTTGACTTACTGATACAAAGTTAACAGTGATGTGGTGGCTGTGGAATCTCATTGCATGCAATCAAGTCTTCAGTTCACCACACTGTTGTGTTTCTTGACATGTTAATGTTGTTCAATGCCTGCCTTTTTTATATTGGGGTATATTCCATTGCATGTTTAGAATTTGCAGCATGACAATTAATAAATGGACACCCCTGTTCTAGAAGGCGTCCCTTATTGGACATATGCACATGTGTTAACACATCCACTGTAGACTGGTATCTGTAGATACCAGTGAGCCTCAGTCAACAGTGAAAGATGAGCTTTTATCTTTTTATTTTTTTGTGAGCTTCCATGTGCCTGTCTCCCACTCCAAGATGCTGCTGCATCTCAGTCAGATAAACACCAATCATGTTTTAATACCTTCATAACAGACTTTTAAGTCACAAACATCAACAGTGCCAGCTACCCTAATTGACAATCCCTACATTCACCAAGTTTGTGTGTGCACACTGCACAGTCTGTGTAGAAGCCCTTTAAGCTGTTGTCACCAACTTTAATTAAAACAATTATTGAATTTCACCGTATAGGGTTTCATTTGATTTGATTTCTAAATGTGAGTAGTTTTTAAATACTATGTCTTACATTATTATTGCAAGTTACACTGTAAACAGTGTAAAACAATGTATGCTGACAATTGCTATTGTCACTGATTCATAGTCTCAGAAAGTCTTCTGAATACTCCTTAGTCCCCATCTCATATTGACCAAACTAATTTGGTCAAGTACAGTGTTCTGCCACAGTTAGACTTTGTTTAAATTGCACCTACATAGTAGAAATTACTGCGTTTTGTTTGAAAATCAGATTTTCTGTTCGGTTTCACGTGTATGAAGGTTCCCGGAACAGAAGACAATGTGCTTAATTGTGACAAACTCTCAATGCCTTGTTAACTTTCCCATCATCCATAAAGAACAGTGAATGCTTCCCCCACAGGACTCTTGTATGTAACAAAAGGTAGAAATTCAAGAGATAAATTAATATACAATTTCAGAAATGAGTAACTGAGCAAGAAGGGCAGAGAAGTGACTCCTGAGCTAAACTCCATATACTATCTTATACAATCTGAAGCACACTGGTGGCGGCATAATGCTGTGTCCTTGAGAGAAACTTGCTGCACAGTGTGAAGATTGGAACAAGGGTTCATCTTCCAGCATGCCAATAACCCGAAGCAAACAACACAGTCTTTGAATGTTCTTGAAGGGCCCAAACAAAGACCAGCAAAAGGTTCCAGTTCAGGTTTTCCATCCAATCTGATATCTGTTTGAAATCTCCTTGAAGAATGGAATAAATTGCCAGAATCCAGGTGAGCAAATCTTGTATATACTAAACCAAGGGTGCTCAAAACTGTATTTGCTGCAAAAGATTAAATTTATTTACATAATACATTTGTCATAAAATGTTTAATTTTAATTTCTTTTCCACAAATCTGGATTCTAAATTCATCCTTTTTTATAAAATGATCATTATAGCCATATTTAACCTATCACTGACCAAATATTTGTACACTATCACAGAGATGGGGTTTGTGCGAAACAAAAAAGTACTCTATGGTGTTGAGTCATTTACATTAACTGGTCAATGTTTGTGCAAGGTTTTATTTTTCTTTCAGAGAGACCAGGAGCAGCAGGGACCGTGAGAGGGTCTTAACCAAGAACGGTGTCAATAATGAGGTCACACTTAATGTTAATGTATGTGTGCACGTTCAGAAGTGTGTACACAAGGAACTGTATTTCCACTTGTGTATGCATCCCTGAGTGAGGAGTGAGGGCTCAGCAGGGTCAGCGTTGTTGTTCTTTCAGTACAGTTTAGTTCTAATTAGCTGGCTGCCTCTAAGCCTCAAGTGCCCTCTCACAATACACTGCATTTTCTAACAATCAATTTATATGAAAACAAGAATTACCCCTGACACTATAATGTGATGAGTCTTTGTTGTCTTTCCTTTATTTTCAGTGTTTTTTATCCACTGTGAACATGACATTTCAGCACAAGACTGACATCCCAAAAGACGAATAGCCAAAAGTGATGAGTTGTCTTGTATCTTGTCTCAGAGAAAGCTTGTCTTGACTTGTTTGGAAACCCCAAGAGTTGACAGCCTGACAGGGACGACTCCGCTGAGACCCTGTCAGACACTGTGTGTGTATGTCTACTGTCTTTCTTGTATGTGTGTGTTTGAGGGGGTCACAGAGGTCCTGTGTGACACATGGCTTGTTGTAGTTTAAATTAGGAAAAGAAAAAAAAAAAACACAAACTCAGACCCGGACTGAAGACTATCACACTAAGAGCTTTGAAATTTGTCTTGAAAGTCTCACTGCTCTGGAGCTAACTTGGTAACAGCCTTGAGCTAACAAGACGAATCCATAACTGCAATTTCAATGGCCACTGGTATTCAATGTATAGATTCAACAGTTATGATTAAAAACTACTTGAAAGGTTTAGGGTTACAATATTTCAAAACCGGGGGCATTTCACTCTCAAGTTCATTTGGGCTGGTGCGAACACAGTGTTTGCCCTCTGTTCTGGAACAAATGTGCCGAATTCAGCACAGGGAGGGTGGTATGAGCCCAGTTGGAATCACTCCCTCAAGCGTGTGTTTGCACATATTTATATGTGCAAACACTGCAAACACGCTGCTTGTCCATGGGTAATATGATATTACCCACCAATAGAACTACCTTATGATTATGTAATCAAGCAGTTTACTGGTGCACCCGACAGAAATGTGTGGCAGCAGCAGTGCATCGTCTCATCATAAATACATTTTTAATGCATAGGCTAGATGCCATGTTGTTCATATGTAGAACTCTGGTGCATGAACCACACAGCAGTAAATGCCAGCGGTCACACTCACTGCTGATGCTTTAATCACAAAACTGTTTGCAAGAACATATAGAGTGCGTGTCAGAACTTTGTCTTGATTGCTTTGTCTTGATTGCTCCTCTAACATGAGCCAAACCAAGGTTAAATGAAACATCGTCACAATATTGTATCAATTACTTAATTATTAATTTCTCATACTATAACTTCATTTGTGGCTCAGTCCAGAATGCTTTGATGTGATCGACGTCTGTAACACGACATGAAATACATATACATATAATTCTGTGCATTCGTGTGGTGTCCTCATCCATGTATTTGAAGCAAAATCTGCACTAGGAGTCTGTCTGCACCTGCTCCTGCCACCACACAGCTGTGAGCCTCAACTGCATCAGTGCAACGACACAACTGGCCTGATATGTTTCCTGGTCGGGCAGATGGTTTGCTAAGTTGTGAGTCAGAACAGTCATCTTTGACTTTATTGAATGTTTCCATAGATTTGTATTCAGTGGTTTGTCTTTTCTTTTCAAGTCTGTGACCCTAAATACATAAAACTCCCAGTTTTACATTGCAGCTCAAGTTAAATGAACCAGATACAGTACTGATACCACTGGTACCAACATACCTATAAGTGATGAGTTTTAAGGTAATGGAGGGAATATTTTTTGACAGGTCATCATGAAATTTTCTCGCTACTAAATATTCCAGCATCAATAGTCAGTGGTATTACAACAAAGTGTAAGTGATTGGGAACGACAGCAACTCAGCCACAAAGTGGCAGGCCACGTAAAATGAAAGAGCAGGGTCTGTGGATGCTGAGGTGCCAACTTTCTGCAGAGTCAATCGCTACAGATCTCCAACCTTCACGTGGCCTTCAGATTAGCTCAAAGAACAGTGCGTAGAGAGCTTCATGGAACGGGTTTCCATGGCCGAGCAGCTGCATGCCATACATCACCAAGTGCAATGTAAAGCGTCGGATGCAGTGGTGTAAAGCACGCCGCCACTGGACTCTAGAGCAGTGGAGACACATTCTCTGGAGTGACGAATTATACTTTAGAACTTGACTGGCCTGCACAGAGTCCTGACCTCAACCTGATAGAACACCTTTGGGATGAATTAGAGCGAAGACTGTGAGCCAGGCCTTCTCGTCCAACATCAGTGTCTGACCTCACAAATGTGCTTCTGGAAGAACAGTCAACAGTTCCCATAAACACACTCCTAAACCTTGTGGAAAGCCTTCCCAGAAGATCTGAAACTGTTACAGCTGCAAAGGGTGGGCCAACGTCATATTAAACATATTAAGATTAAGAATGGGATGTCATTTAAATTTGTATATATACGTATAAAGGCAGATGAGCGAATACTTTTGGCAATATAGTGTATGTTGAGCAGCAGCAGATCTATTCATCCCAAACCATGATAAAACCAGAGACTGAAGTGAACAGCAGAAGATATAAAGCACTGAATTAAGGCGTCTAATAACTGCTGATGTTTGCACCGTTCTACAAACCTAAAGACCCAAGTAACAGTGGTCCACTTAAAATATTGATATCAGTGTTAAATTTGATCTCCTCTATGTCAATGGCTGAGGTGCCTTAAGCATGCTCTTAAACTGCTTCCCAGCCTTGCTTGGCTGTCCACTGCTAAAATTGTGCTCCCTTGGATAGGTTAAATGCAGAGAATAAAGTCCTTGTATGTGCACATATGCCGTGTATACTGTATATGGCAAATAAAGCTGATCTTGTATATATCCCTCACTGATGCAGCAACTGGCGCAGAGACATGGTTTACTGTGTTTTCAGGTTTTACTGTACACTAAATCCTTTAACATAAAATTTTTTTCAAACATCAGAACAATGTTTTGAGATCCTGCAGTTTTATTGAGCTAATCCACTTGTATCAAGGTGAGTCTGTTAGATTTGTGCTGTTCATCATTTTATCATTCTCTGTGTTGTAAACTATCTATTCGAGACTGACAGTCTGCTGCGATTTGCTGTTATCCATCTGTGGCTATATCTTGGCACTGTTATGGACTGTTTACTGCGTTCTTAGCTATGATAAGCAGCAGATATTATCTGTCTTCTGTGAAATTAATCTGGCAAAAAAGAATAAAAATAGCACTGCTTACCTGAAGTTTTATTGTGTCAATGTGATAACACGCTGGTGGTGCATTTTCCCCCTTGCATGTGCAGTTTGATTGTCTGCTGAGGAAGCATATCCAGTGAGTCCAAGTCAGAGGGCTCAAGTTCAGGTAAAGACAGTGGTGAAGAGTCACTGGTGGTAAAGTCCAAGTCTTCTGTGGTCTGTACCTGTGGATAATGATAAACTTGTTGAAGAAGAGAAAATGTCTCAACTGCTAGAGACATGACACTTATTTTGGTCCAGCAGTGTCTTCCATTGTTAATTTCTTACAGAAATTTGTTAACTTACTGTTCACAACAAAAACACAAGTTAATATCTCAACATGACAGGAAAGGCAATGCTTCACATTGTTCATCAGCAACAAAAATACAAATGACTACTGTTAAAGATGGTGTAATTAACATAATTTTGTCGTAATGCAATGATCATTTGTGGAAATGCACGGCTGCAGCTCCTCATTAGTGAAAGTAAAATAGGTCTGGTACAGATGTAGACTTAGCTGCTTGACCAGTTATCTTACATCACTGGTTTTTGAACAAATTACAGTGAGGATTAGGCAAGAAGCAGCAGCAAAATAGCTGAGGCAAACTATGAATGTGAAAGCAGCAGCACTGATACAGAGTTAAGTTTATGTAACATTATCAGGTGACATGGTTCTAACATTAACAATACTTTCAGCAGCACATCACTGTCACTGCATGAATGTTTTTAACATTAACCCACAATGTGATCGAAGAGTGAGCCATCTTCTGAATGCTATTTTCTAATACTGGCTGAGCAGGACTAGCGATGAGAGGGTGGTTCTGTTGAAACAGTCAGGTTGGAAGTGATAATGATTAGTGAATTTAATGAAGAGAGTCTGGCTGTATCACTGCAGAGCAGAGGGACATGGACACTGAACCTTTTCATTAACCTCACCACAGAACAGAGATAAACCTGAACTCCACCTTTGTTGCCTCTGAACTTTCTCCAAAATATAGATCAAATGTTATTTCCCACAAGAAGGACCATCCTCATAACTACACCTAACATTCAGTATTGACAGCATGAATTACATCTAGGTGCGAACTATGAAATGTCAGTAATAACTGTAATTATCTAAATTCCACGACCTTTTGCAGTCAGACTGAGAGTATTGTTCTTTTTCCGGCAAACATTTTCTGAACTGAATATCTAATAGTAGTACCTCTAAAAGTTCAATTTACAAAATAACAGCAACGCATTCTCTGCATTTAAATCAATGAGAGTGAACTCCAAACCCTAGTTATTATTTTATATTAAACTGCAAAATGGTTCAGTTCAAACTCATTTGCATCCTGACAGACAGAACTGAAGTGAAAAGTGTTATTACACTGTAGTTTGTAATAAGTTGTTCTTTTGTGCAACTTCCGCCTCCACTTATACATTTTTCATGCTTTTATCCTACAGCTAACTTACAGCGAGTAAAGCAAGCTGGTCACTGATGAAATCTTGTCATGGAAGATGAAAAAATATCCTACAAAGATAGACCAGGAAGCTGCAGCACAGTCATTGACTCCTGCTGAATTTGCACCAGAAACAGACACCAAAAAAGCAGCTGCAGTCACTTACGTCAGCTCTTGGAGGAAAAACTTGATGATTCTGAGAAACAACAGTCGTGCAGGCCAGACTATAATTGTAACATTGTCATTTGTTTCAGGCTAGCTCCGTATTGCTCCACATAGGCAGCCTTGAGAGGTAAAGGATGCTTAACCTAACATGGTGTCTTGTGTTCCTCAAAGAGTGAACAACCTTGAATAAACTTCCAAAAAGCCTCCGAAACCCGAAGCCTCTGAAGAATGCCTAGTGATGTAACAGACTTTGTTTTGTTCATTATGGATACTGTTTCTCATTGCCTAGTAACGAACATAAAGTCCCTGTGAAGATCTAATGGTACTCATTCTGGAGGGAGAACTTCCATTTAGTTCTGAGGCCACTGCGGCTTCTGATGTTCTGACTGTGGGAGTTAATTAAGGACATTGATTTTCTTATGGGGAATGATTTGATTAGCGGAAATGTGTTGGCTACACCTGAGGTGTCGTTGAAACCTGGTAGGCAGTCTCCAGATGAGCTTGCACAGATTTCATTTTGTAATTTGTGGATGAATTTGTATCTGGCTTGCCCTTCTATGAAGTATACCATGGCGATTTGGATGTTTGCTCCGAGACAAAAGGGGCTGAGGTGAAGGAGGTAGATTTAGCTGTGTGCCTGTCTAAATATGATATTGTGCAGGCTACAGTGACCTATCTTGGTTGCTGTATCCTTCCCTTTAACTCATCTGCGCCCAAAAGTCAGTTTTAAGCAGTCTGACGTCAGCATGTGAAGCAAAAAAATATATCTCCTGTTAGAAGCGTCTGTCTTTGCAGCACCTTGCACTAAACTGAATCAGTGTCTTATTGAATATCACAGTAATACGTAGCTGCAATATTCTTCCTGAATTCCTGAATGTAATTTAAGTAACTGTTTAAGTTGGACATAACAACATAAATTCAACAGTTCAAATCCAACAGTTAATATTGTTTAAGATTTGTTTATAAAAGTTTGTTTCACAAATGCAAATATGCAGTTGACTTATGAATTCTATTTGTACTTTAAATAAAATATTGTTATAATTTTATGTAAATGTGAATCAAAGTTAATAACCTGAGTTCGGGCAATGTCATTACATAGACATCAACCTTGGACATCCACTGCCATAGTAAATGTAGTTATTGAGATGAACTTGAATATGAATGATGAATATTTTGCTTACATTATCTCAATTTACTTGATTTACTTGAGAGAACAGTCTCAACAGTCTTTCTTTAATCCTTTTCGCCAAAAAAAAAAAAAAACTGAGTCGACCTTCGTTTAAGTTTTTAGAGTGCATTTGAGCTAGTGGATATAAGCTTGGAGAATCGGGTGAACCCAGATGGAGAAGTGGACTGTGTTTTCTTTTTTGATAACATAAAGAGCTTACCGCATCCATATAGAGCCTGGATCATGAGACGATGAGATAGCAGCACATCACTTTTATGTGATCCTAAAAAAACAAAAAAAAATAAACCTGAGCTGTCATTAACTGTTTCTGTGATGACAACACGAAAGACTGACCCTCCAAGCCACCTCACAAAAACATTATCACCTGTGTTGGCTCACCCTAACAGCCAAATGTGACAAGGTCACACAAGATTAACTGAAAAAGTGGAACACCATCTATTTTCTGTTTCCTAAAGTTGGCAAAGTACAGTAGTTATTCTAGTACTATATTTTATGCCCTTATTTTCATCATATCATATCATATATTATAAACACAACTGACCTACACAGATCACAGATTTAAGGTGATTTAGTGTAAAGGAATATATTTTGACAGGACATTTTGCCTCTACTGTGTGAAAACAGTTTACTTCAAAGAAAAAAACATTGTGTAATCCAGGCAGCAATACAAATGATGACAAAACGAACATTAAATCTCCTTTTAGTGAGACTCACAGATGCAATTATTACAAAAGCAAGCGTATGACCATGTGCCCCTCACATTGAATGGTTAGCTGGTTAGTCATCTTCAGTATCTGAGCAATGCTCTGATATCACAGACCAATTATAATTAAGCAAGATGATTTTTCCTGATTTTACACCTCACCAACAAGTGGCCTGGATACAAGATTATCCAAAAAGTATTAAAGAAAGGTGGACTGGAAATATAAAAACAACAGAATAACCAGCACATCTGGTATCCATGTCTGTGAAGGTTCTCAGTCATCCAGGTCATGGTTTATTCAAAAAACGTTTAAGAAAGGAAACTGGACTTGTAGAGTTTCTTGAAGACGTTTCACCACTCATCTGAGTAGCTTCTTCAGTCCTAAGGGACTGGTGGGAAGTTGATGTTTTAATAAGAACATCTGTGGGTGTAGCCCATCAGAAATTTGCTTGACTTATTTCTGCTAACGACCAGAAACTGTCACGACTAATATCTGTTAACGGCTAGATACTTACCTGTCGTTGGGGCTGTTTGTCTCTCTCCTCTTTCCGTAAAACGACCCAGTCAGTCAGAGGCTCCCGTGTCAAGGTGTGAATGAGATAGAAACTTCTTGGGGACAGAAGTTAGGACTGTATTGTAAATAGATGGCAGATTATATCTCAGTGCAGCTCCTCTGTTTAGAGAAGGTTCTTCCAGTTTAACATAGATACCTTCCTTTACTCATCCGTTTCAATCTATCTGTCTTCTCTGGCTAAGATTTGGAGGTTGTTGAAGGACAAAAGGAATGTCCTTTGTCTTTCAGGTGTAGGTGGACTGCCGAATCATTTCTCGTTGGATGAGCGGCGAAACGTCTTCAAGAAACTCTACAGGTCCAGTTGCCTTTCTTAAATGTTTTTTGGATATACCATGAGCTGGATGACTGAGAATCTCCACAGACACGGATACCAGATGGGCTGGTTATTCTGTTGTTTTTCATATTTCCATTTTTATTAGTTCCATTTTCCGTTTTTGTCCCACTTCCCTTTGGCTCACATTTTCAGAGTGAATTTTAAAGTATTTTGCTGACATTCAAAGACCGTACACTTCAGCTAGCGCTCTCTAAACCTTCTATTACTGTTCACTATTGTTCAGCATATGTACAGTCTAATAATCTTAAAATAAAACACATCAGACATTGATGGCAGATGCAAGAAGCCTGAACAAAATCTTGTCTACTGTATTATGAACAATGTCCACCAATCTCTACACAACACTATAGTCAGACAGAGAAGCTTGTTCAGTGACAGGCTGCAGTCTCTGTCCTTCTCCACGGACAGGCCATATGTCCCTCAGGCTATGACTACTAGACTGTGGTCATACTACTGTATATTTTTTACACAGTATGTATATACTGTGCATATAATCAACATCAATGTATACATCAGTACATTTTCATGAACTGTAGAAGCTACCGCTAGGCCACAGACAGCAGCCTCTCTCCTTTCCTCAGAAACATCCAGCAAAAAAGAAAAAAAATGACAGAAAAAGATGTACTAATGAATTATCACCATATTCAGTGAAAATCCCATAACAAATTGATCTTTTGAAAGTAACCTATAATAAATCAGTTAATTAGAGTTTAAATTATGCTTTATAAAACTCCAGCTTGAAATTAGATTTGCTAATTAATAGTCAAACATTATTCTATTGTCATAGAATAGTTCTTTTTGTTGAATCATGACCCAGCAGTGACAATTTCAATCGAAAATTTTAAGGAGTTTTTTAAATGTTTTAACTATTAGACTGTCTCTGCATTGCACGTTCCATGCCATGCAATAGACCCTGCCCCTCGCCCTATGACAGCTGGGATGTGCTCCGCGACCCTTCAGAGGACAAGCGGTTACAGAAAATGAATGAATTAATGAATGCATGTTCCATCTAGCAATAAATTTTAATAAGTATAGTTTTGGTTCGTACTGTTTTCAGTCTCTTTGGGGCAGAGGACTATAAAGAGCTGTAGCTCAATTAACCAATTTTTACCGTCTGCAAAAATAAGTCTAGGGCTAGACTAATGCACACCATGCATCAGTTTAAAACCAAAAGAGGTTCAGTAACCTACATTTGTTGTTGTATTTGTCAAACTGCCAGCATGCAGCAGCTGCTGACCAAACCTGCCAACTTTAGGTTAGGACAAGCAAAAACATGTTCTCTTACATTTGCAGTGTTGCAGCTAAAGCTAATAGAGTCAGTGTCAAGTAGCGACATTTACAAGTACGGCATCGTGCTGCCACTGTAAAACACAACTGTCCATACTTTATACTGACCATGCTTTGAAGAGACTAGCGAGCAAAAAGTCTATCAGTTATCACTTAATTAGCTTAGGGAAAAGTGTGATTTCAATTTCAGGTCTGTTTGCTGATACAGTTCGTGACTGCTGCAAAGCAAAGATCCACCAACTCCATAAGAAGATGTGACAAATAGCACTGCCCTCGTCAGCTCTGGCAACCGGGGCTGCACTTCAACCATACTTTTTTCTTTAAGTGTGGTTCCTATGTTTATCTCAAACAAACAGCTCTTGATCAGAAATGTAAGGCTCCCTGCGTTCAAACAGTCCCTGTAAAGGTTTCAAGTCACTGCAGTCAGCAATAAAGAAAATATATCCCTATAATTAAAGAGACATTTGTTCATCGTGTGTTGTGCAACTGCAGGAATAGCTGTCATCGAAGAGGAACACTTTGTTGAGGAGAGCATTTCAAAGCAAAATCCACTGATCTGACTGCAGGCACCTCCTCCTGTCATCTCCAAACACATCTATCTGCTCATTTACACTTCTAAAGGATGCCTACCTGCCTCAAGGTTGAACTCCTTGTGCGTATAGGTAACGATAGCCACACATGTGTGAGCGTAATTAGAGGAAGCCGATCTGTCTTTGCACCACTGAGGTTTATTTTACAGTGATGTCAATTCATTCGGCAGCATTTTATGATTCTCCCTGCACACATACCATTTAAGGCGCTGGAATCAATATGGGACACACATTTTGCAGCAGATAAAAACTGTGACGGTGCTTGTGTGTGTGCGCGCTTGAAAAAGGGGAGGACAGAAATAGATCTTGAAGTATTGTGCAACTTGCTGCAGAGACAATAGGGTCTCACTCAGTCCTAGTCTGCATCTAAAGAACTCTTTATCCATGACAGATTTCTTTGATTTTTTTTAAAAGAAGAGCGAGGAATAAGGAGAGGAAGAGGAGGAGTGAAGGAAGGTAAACAAGGACTGTTGCCAAACAGCCTGAGAGCCCTTTGTCACTTTGAGAAAGAGAGCAAACAGCTCCAAAGGAGGGAGGATGGAGGTGCGTGCTTGTGTCAGCATCTCTGCGTTAGTGTGTGTGCATGTACCAGCAAATCTGAATGCATCTTTGTGCCTGTGATTGAAAAGGATGGTACGGATTGTGGGAAGCTGTGGGAGGTTACTAGGAGCGTTGCATGACGGGAGGTAGGGTCAAATAGAGTTCAGCTCTGAGTGTGTTGACCCAGAAGCATTGTCAGGATAGTCAGGATAGTCATTATCCTGCGTGTGCACAAGTCCAAAATTAAGCATCTTGGGGGCATAAAGCCCACGGTGCCTTAAAGCACTGTGTAAAGCTCTTAAACACACACATAAACAAACACAAATAAACAAGCCCCACACACAAACATAGTGTTGATGAGCTTATCTCGTCTGAATGTGGGCTATGCATTTGCTTGCCAAGAGAGCAGATAAAGCAGAGGGAGAAAGAACACCAGACACTGTAAATCCATTTATGTGTGAGAGAAGGTCTGTGCGTGTGCATAAACCAAGCATGTGTGTTCATCTGGCTAATGTCCGTCTGCGTGGTATCTATGTAAGAGATCAACAGACTGACCTGAAGCTAATTTAGACAGGGCTCCTGACTGCTCGGTGGCAGTCCTTTAGTTAAATGACGTATGTGAAGATGGGGTCCATTTGTATTCAGTGAGCTCCCCACAGTGGTGAGCAGCTACCCTTGATCAGTTTGTTAATGGTGATGTGAGAAACAAAACAAACCAGGACTTTTTGCTCATTTTAATAAAGTCCAAGCTTGACTGAAAAAGTGTGGCTGTTTCGTTTCACTTATCATATATATATATATATATGCGTTTTGCAACATTACAACCATACAGGTCAAAATGACCCACTTCTCCAACATGAAACAGCTTTTTAGGACAGGGAACAGTTTTCGGGAAAGTTTCCCAGCAGGTCCTGTGTCATCATTCAGAGATGATACCGAGTTCTACAATGTAGCATAACAATAATTCATTTGTGTCTGTATCTATTCAAATTCTTGGGAGGAAAAATGCATAGATCATTTTTAACTATACGTTTACAATTTTATTGTCTTTAAGCCCTTCTCCCCATATTCAATTCAATTCAGTTCAATTTTATTTTATTTATATAGCGTATATAACAATACAAATCATCTCAAGATGCTTTACAAAACCCGGCCTGAGGGAGGAGGAGGAGGGGGGAGAGGGACACACAGCAGTTAACATGCTATACATATCGTGTCTCTCTCTCACCAGGAGACAGCCATGTTCATTTTCAAACTTTTTTCTTTTGTTTTCACCAGGTATTTATATCAATCTGTATACCACATTGTATCAGAATGCAATCAGATCAGCCAGACCACATGTGGAGGGGGTCCACATGAGTGTGATCAGATCTTGAATCAGGTGTGAACATAATCTGTACAGTGTGAAAGGTTGAAAAGTTACCAAACGCTCTCACTAACTCAGTCAAGCTTGACAAAATCCAAAAGTCAAGAAATCTAATTAGGTAATAGCAGTAACATTAACTTGCAATTAAAAAAGCCCCTGCAGCACCATTTCTGCCTTTGACCTGGGACCATAATTGTTAGTTCTCAGGAGTTTTCCTTGGTATCTCCCATATTTAAAATATCCCCCAGTTGCCTCTGATTCTGTTATTTTTACCAGGACCTAATCTCCTTTTATTTGCAAAGCCTTCAGACTTTACTCATCATACACTGAGCCTTAAGTTACACTCAATTTCAACTGTCACCCCATCCTGACAACTGACACCCTGATTCAAGGGACTTCTGCACAGCCGCTCTCTGTGCAGGCAGTCAGGTCAGATGAGTCAGATGGAATCATCCATATGCATAGCAAAGAGATGAGATTAGTTAAACTAAGATTTAAAAAACAGTGTAAATGAAAAAAAAAAAACACGGGTCAAATGTCAGATTGCAAACTCTCTTTATTCAAAATCATTATGAACTTTCTAGTCCTTACATATATAATCATTTTCTATACCTAATTTCTCCACAAAAATGCTGTCTTACAGTCAGGTCGACTGTGTACCACTGCTTGCAGAGCATGTACCTGACAAGACCCACTCTGGCTGGAAAGTCTACACAAAGCTGCTGTGCAGATAAATAAATGATGATTTGTGCCAAACCTCATAACAACCCCTAGAACAACAATGTCTTGTTTCTAGATCTAGGGTCTAGGTCTAATTTGGTCCAGTGTTGACCTAATTGGTGTATCTTTTCATTCAATTTTAGGTTAATAAAATGTAAGAGACTCAGATGGTATTTTTTCAAACATGACAGAATCTCCTACTTGTCCAACATTTACATTTGTGTCAATGGAATAATAATGTTGGTATTAGTGGTGAGTCTGAATTTTAACTTATTTTAAGTGTCCAGATTCTGTTTTCCAGCAGTACTAAATATCTAACCACAATGGATCCACTGAGTCTATGCAGTATATAATTGCATTTTTTAAAGGGTCACTCATATTATAACAATGGGACATGTTGATGCTGGGTATACATTAGCCAACAGTCAGTAGCTGTAGCTTGTTGGATTCAGGAGGAATGAGCATGTGTACAGAAGTGCACAAGGTCCCAATTGTTATGCCAGGCCCATTCCCAGTCAGCTACAACATTTGTCCAGGACGGGACTAACTATGACTGGCAAGAGAGGGCTGAAAGGAAGAATTAACAATATATGAACCAATACATAAACAAAAGATGGATCAGTTGCAGTTCACCAGCAAACAAATGACAGGGCTGTAAACTTAGCAACTTATGCAACTAGTTTTGGCTCATGGCAAATGTATCCACAGAAATCTAGAAATCATTTAAGGGACACAACTGGGAGTTTCAAGTTTCCGCGTATGTAAAGGTGGCAGGGAAAGAACACTTAATTAAGTGGTGCGCTAAAACATTACTCAGTTGCATTTAGTCTTATTAAACTGTTGACTGTGGCATCATAAGCCTGACAGTTCTTAAGAAAAAACAAAAACGTGTCAAATACACCACTGCCTTTTTTCTGGTGATTGTACTGTACCTTGTTTCTACATCCTGCAACATGTGAATAGTCATTACCAGTTGAGTATACAGGTACACAAGTTGCTGGAAGCCAGACCAACTTCCTCACCTAGTTTCTTCTGTGGCAGCTTGAAACCCCTCCGCTGGGAAGTGATTATGCTCTGGGCCAATCAAACCATTTGGCCGGGCTTTCTGTGGTGATGGACAGACGCATGGCAGGGGCATAGTCATACAGGAGAACCAAGCTGTCTGCAATTGCATCTTTTGTAAAATATACTGACAGAGAAACAGGACAAACAATCAACAGCAATTAAGGCATTGTTGTATGACAACCTAATTGCGTGCAGAGGTATCTTTGTCTCTGTACAGGTTGAAACACCATCATAAAATCCAAATGGAGTAGCAGACTCATAATGTGATAAGGCTTGAGTCTGACTAAACCACTATATCGCAGACTGAATCAGTTAAGTTAATAATGATGTGATGTGATGTGATGAAACAGCACCAAGCAGATAATATAATAATCTTCTATTGTACCATTTATTGTTCCCATTTGTTCATTTTTATTCCAGCTGCTTGTGGATACGTTGTCTTTGCTGGTTTGCAGGTTTGCACAGAGTGAAGGATGTCAATTATTTCTCCCATATTTCTGTGTTCCAGGCAGCACCTATACTTGAAATAAACCCGCTGCATGGAGAATTGACTTTTTAAAATTGGCTTTACTGTCATTAAGCTTCAACAGACAAAGCACCAACAAGCACTGGTACAGGGCATGTGGCTGCATCCACAATCATCCCTCAAAGTGTGTGTGGCTTTGAGAGATAGTTTGGCATATCAGGTGAGAAATTTCAAATTGCATATTTTCTAACACTTCAAAGGTCAAGTTATGCATAACCATGATAATGCGTGCACAAACGTAATGGCCATGTTACATGGTCATTATCCACAGTTTTCACCGGTTGTTTTGGAAAGCACCTGTCTCAAATAGTAATGAGGCTGAAAACATTCACATATAATGATTATTACAAACTCCTGTTTACTCTGGTATCTGGTGACGCACAAAAAATGTATTTGATGGAGCAGTTGTTGTTGTTTTTTGGTTTTTTTTGAGTGACACAGTCATTTTCTTCCAGTTTTGTTTTCCTCCAAATCGTGTCTTTGTGGAGTCACTTAACACAAGCAATATACTGACAGGTGATTCTGGTCACACATGGGCACACTCTATGAATTTTGTGTGACCTATAGCTACCAATGAGCATGGTGGAAACACATCAGATAAGGGGAGCACTGGACCAAAAATGGACAAATAAAGCTGATACAATGAACAACTGTGTCAACAATATAGAATCTCAAAATCCTGAAGAAGATCCTGTCATTATCCATTTCATTCATGCATTTCCAATTTGTTGCTAATACAGCCTGAGCCAAAACACTCTGAAAACAACACAAGAAAGACAAAAAAAAAGCAACACATGCAAGCATTGCACCTGTGTGGAGTGATGAGAATGACACAATAACATCAATACTCTTACAGCTGAGACAAAAGATTGTTGTCTGTACCTTTTGGATGTGTGTGTAACATACATCCAATAGACTGGTAACTGAACACGTCACTCTAAACGGTAACAAGAGCCATTTGAAGAATTTCTGATTATCTTCATGAAACATGGTTTCACGGTATTATGTGAGGAATTAGACTTTACTTTATCAATTACTGTGAACCATCTTGGAGTCAGTTAATTAAAAGCAACTGAAAAAACAGCAGGTCACAGCAAGACAAGGGAAGATAAAACTTTTTTTTTTGCTGATCTGACGAATAGACTCTTCATTAATTCATCACAGAGGATATGTGGCTCAGAACAGAAGAAACTCCTAAGAAACACCAGACTGGTCAATGTAATTGTAAAATCAAGCAGCAAGTATTGCAGATAGACTAAGACAAGCCAAACAGGAGCCAAATAAGATCAGTGAGAATTGGTATACAAACCATTCATAAGATGGCAAGGAATAAATCGCCAAAACATTTGGCAATGTTTTCCCTCCACAGAAAGACAGTAGTAACCGAAATGCTTTGGACCCATAAGGGCCCAATGTTGGCAGCACAGGTCTGTCCATAGTTGTTCCAAAGGCAGCCAAATTTGCTCAAATCAACGCATCGATAATTGAGCCAAACTGGGTATCATCTGTTTAGATGAGTCTAAATTGAACCTGGACCTGATGGTAAAACGTTAGTGTTCATAGCGAGAATTAAAATCTCCCTCCACATGCTTCTGAAGCAACCACTGCTCTCTCCCTACTGCCATTTCAATTCAATTCAAATTTTCAATTCAATTTTATTTATATAGCGTCAATAACAATACAAATCGTCTCAAGACGCTTTACAAAAACCCGGCCTGAAACCCCCAGAGCAAGCCTGAAGGCAACGGTGGACACAGCAGTAAACATTCTACATAGTAATAGCACAGAATTGCATGACTAGTAGTAGGTAGGAAATTAGAGGGCAAGAGCTCTGTGCCAGAGAAAAGAAAGTGGA
>JASGAT010369649.1:0-46675 GCA_030220025.1 Chelon auratus | reverse complement strand
TATATACCTGAAATAAGGTCCAAGATGTAAAAAATGGTAGTTCCCCTTTAACACGAACAGACCTATTCAGTGTTTTGAACACTGTTAATTATTTTCAGTATTTCCTATTCTGAAAAAAGCATTTGTTTGTTGAACCCTCATGTGCCTCGTTTTGTTCTTTGTACTTGCAGAGTGGTGTCTTACAGAGGTCATACCACATGTGCATTATTTATATATGTAATCTTTTCAGTAGTAATTTCAGTCCTCTGTGTGTCCTATTCGTATAGCAGAATCGATATCAGTATGTGAGTCTAGTAACACATCATTTAGAGAAAAGAATATCTGCAACTGGATAGTCCAACAACCGATCAGAGCAATAACATATGTGACATAAGTGATCTGGACTTTCTCGACAAATGCCTTAATAACTGTTAACTGTTTGCCCTTTAAAGTTATTTCTCTGTCAATAACTTACGATAGTGGACTCTAAACAGCTCGCTCCTCAGACAGCACCCATTCTGTCACCCAGCAGTGAGACTGACTACATTACTGTCCTTCTGTCCACCACCACATAAAGCCCACCCAGTGGATATGATTGGCCGAGCAGATATTTGCAGGGGCAGAATCTATTCCCAGCCGAGGGGTTCCAAACCAACTTTCCGCCACAAAAAAAAAAGTATGTAGGCACGGACTTTGGTCTGGCTTCCAGACTGGGTCTCTGTACCAGGCTGGAACTGTAATTAAAACACAACTCGCAAGCGTTTTAAAATGTTGCTGAGCATAGAACATTCTCTACCAAATTTGATGCAACAGCAATGAAGCAGGACATCGCTGCATCCAATTTAATCATTGTAATACCAGGTGGCCTCTTCACAGGGGCTTCTAGCACGGAAAGGGTTAACTCTTCCACTTTTTGAAACACCATGGTAAGGATGAAAAATGACCGTGGAATGTGCAGCAACGTCCTATAATGTAATCCAGCAATCACGGTAAAATGAATTAAAGACTTGTGAGGCAATTTGCCAGTTGTGTGTCAAGATTGTGTTAACTCCAGCACCAGAGCAAAGCCTCGCCTGCTGGAGGAGGAGCTCACAAATGCAGAGTTTACTAATCACTGGAACAATCCATAAATCTCCTGAGTTCAGCAGATGTAGTGCTGCTGAAGTTCTGACAAGTGGGTGCTTCACTCACACGCGCGCCATTAAAAATGCATAAATGAAAGAGAGAGTGGGAAAACCCCGAAGACTGAATAGGTCCAGTGAGCAAACATGAGCAGGAAAGATTGAAAATTAAAGTCCTATTCGCACAGGATTAGTATTACCTGGGGACATCGTGTGATTTAGAAATTACACCTCTACGTTTGTGCTTGGTGTTGCACATTAGGGATAAACTCTACACGTCAGAGGAGATTTTATACCTCTACACTTCTTGACAGCTTTAGTTACTATGCAAATTCGGAATAAAATAATACAAAATATATTTTTAAAAATAAAACATGATGCGATGAGACTGTATTGATCCCAGGGGAGAATGTATGAACTTCATGTGAGTATTTAAATCAGCCCCACCTATACCAATACCGACAAGAAGCAGAAAAAAAAACAAAAAACGATGCAAATCAAAGAAAATTGGATTAGTATCATCACAGGACCTCTGTTAGGAGAAATAGCGATAGAGCAATTTGCAGTGTCATTTTCACTTAACAACTTACCGACATGGTCAATTCGCAGGGGATTGAGATCACAGACGACCTCTGCAACTATTACACATTACTACTGGTTCCCAGGTAAAACTAGTCCCAGACCAATAGGGCTCAAGTCTGTGTTTGCTTGTCGACTCACAGTGAAATATTACTTTTAATCCACGACAAACAGTGCTGAAAGGATGAAATACAATAATTTTATCAGAGTGACCGATCATTTCCTATTTTTGAACTTTGACCTTCATTTGTGCCCAAAGTTTGGCCTTCCTTCATAGAGGCTAAATGCTCATCTTGCAGTCCATTTACCACTTCAGCTGCTTGGCAGAGTTTCGGTGTGAGAAATCTTTCCAGAGCAGCCGTAGCCACACTAGAGGACGAGGACAGTGTTGGTTTACACACGGGCTGCTTTAGTTTGGGTTAGTAAGTAGGCCAGCCAACGTACAGTTACACTAGAGGCTCTGGCAGGAAGGAAACGCTCTCACCTGCGCCAAGGTAACAGAGAGGCGCGTACAACCTAATTTAGCCATCGCTGAAGTTTCCACGCCGACAGCCAGGACAAACCTCAGGCCGTGTGACTATTCTCTCACAGATGGGTTGAGTCGGATGGCAGTGTTTATGAGAGAGAGTTGGAGATCAGATCACTTATAAGGGTGTGGAAGGGAAATGAGAACCGAGGTTTGGATTATAACCATGAGTGGGCTGAGAGGGAAAAAGTGGCAAAAACAAAAGAGAGACAAAAAAAGACTGAACAAACGGACAAGGAAGGCCACCTCCAACCTGGACAGGATGTTGGCCGAAATGTCAAACATCACCCTCTGTATGAGACTGGTGGGACCTCAGGTAGCCCCTTCAACCAGAGACTGCTGCACCCACACCCAAAGGACCAAGGATCCGAAGAAATGTACTGATTTATCACATCATTGTGTGCAATATTTGTTCTTCTGTCAAGTGATACACATATATCTCATGTACTGTCATGTTACTGAGTTTGGTTTTGGTATAATTCCTTCCCCAGTGTTTCCACACTATATTCCCCGTGCCTTGGTGTTTGTTCCCCTTTTTGGATTTATTACTTATTTGGATTACCTGTTCATCATTGCAGCACCTTTTGTTGTTCACACTGACAAAGGACAAAAGAAAACTGACCTACATACACACTGCTTTTTATTTTCTTACCCAGTTCTATTTAATTTTTTTATCTATTCAGCTGTAACACCCAAATTCCACCCTGGGTATCAATAACATGTTATCTTTCCTGTAACACCAAGTTAACAGGGAAACTAGAGTACCGTTAAAAATGTGTCTAATGAGTGACCAAACATTCTGTACTATGCAAAACTAAGCTTCAAAAACTGAGAGACTTGCTACCATTTATGTATGAAGACCTAATTCAGGCCAGCCGCCGCTAATTACACCCAGTGGTAACTTGTGGTATAGCAACACAAATTAAGATTACGAAAACCTTTATTTGTCTCGCAGTGGGGAAATTGCAGTTTACAACAGCATACAAAAGAGCCACACAAATATCAAGTAAAAAGTGTAGGGTATAAAAGATAAATAATCAAATAAAATAGGATAAAAATAAATACAAGAACTGGCATATATACAAAAAGTACAGTGGACTAAACTACAGAGTTTTGAATTGCACAGATGATTGTCAGATATGGCACAGGTGGACCACAGGTGGACCACAGGTGGAAAAGCACTAATGCACACCAGCGTCTGCTCCGGTGGCAGGCGCCGTCATTGTGCTCAGTTCCAACCATGTTTGCTCCGTCCACTTTGAGCTTGCATATTTTCATTTGAAAGTGTGCTGTAATAAATGTCAGAACAACACATGAACTTCATATTTTGTCTATTTTAGCCAGCAATTTTGTTAACCAACTAGCATGTTAGCCAGCATTCACACACAATCAATAGGCTGGCAGTAATTTGCTTTAGTGCTGCAGAAATCCTAGCATAAATAAAACTGCACAAATATTTGATATTGTAGGATATTTGGTTTAAATTAAAATTAGCATAGAAGGGAAGGGATGCCACAAACAATAAAATTAAAATACAAATACTGAGACCTAGAAATACTAAATAACTTTCAGGAATGTGAGACAACTCTGCTAAAACTGTATGGACAGTTATTTCTGTGAATTTCACACTAAAACTTTGTTGTATTTTGCAGAACTAATAGTTTCGGGTTGCTGTTATCACTATGCATGCTTTTCTTTCTTTTTTTTTGACATAAATAATTCCACAAGGGTCACTCCCGGGAGACCAACTTTATCAGTGTAAATGGCACCACAGCCTTCTAAAGGATTTTAATTTGAAGATCTTTTATTTCCTTTAAAGCTCCTCCGGTGTCTGTAGTATAAAACGTAATCTGACTGAGATGGAGAGGCCCCAGTGGAGTTAAATTGGATCATCATGTAATAGAAAGACTGCCTGGGTAATCAGGAGATACAGCAGCAATGCATCACACATACACCCACACAGAAAACACACATACAAGTGCAAAAAACACACTCCTACACACTCAAACAAACTGATAAAATGCATGCATGCAGAACAGCCTAAGAAACCAATAACAGAAAGCGAGCTAATGCACTTGACCCTGGGAATGTGCAGGTCGTGGCGGATTAGCCGGGGAGCCAGGAGAGAGGGGGTGCTGGTGGTGAGGGTCGGAGCCAGGGAAGGGTTTCTGAAGAGAGACAGAGACAGATGGAGGAGCGGGGATAGATATACAAGCAGCGGGGGGAGAGCGATAGAGTGAGGATTGAAGGAATTTGATGTGAATGAAATGGAGGATGCGACGAGCCTGGAGTGTGCATGGAGGTAAAGAGCGACAGGCAAAACAGTGATGAGAAGAACCAGATTTCACTCATCAGTCTCTACCAGACTAGGTAGCATTAAAAGCTTGAGGCCTATGTGTCCTGTCCAGCCCAAATGTTTATCCAGTCGTTGTTGATTAACCTACAGACAGAGGCACAGCAGGACATTGGCTGGACTGCGACTGGCCATGGCCACCGATACTGTAGATAAGCAGAGGTAGCGTGTGAATTTCAGTGGTGGATTCAACAGTTTGTGTTTGAGCAATATGATGGGAGAAGATTCAAGCATCAGAAGAACACGGCATAGCATCAGATAGCTACCAATAAGAACACAGGGTGAATTTACTTTCAAATATATGGGACAAGCATATTTCAGTCCAATATTTACAGGCACAAACAGTATTTTTTTTTTTATCAAATTACTCTTATGCACTAAATTTGTATATGAATGTGTAATAATCGTAGTAATGATGCTCATCTATCACTCGTTCTCAGATTTTCCGGGTCAGGCCTATGTGCACCTAAAGGATATATCCAGCTAATTCCAAGCTGGTGTATTTCCCATTCATGATGTTATCATGGACCTTGGCTGCGCTATCTTTGCACCATCCACTTCTATTGATTCAGGTAAACAAGGATTCTGCGCAGCTTTCCAAAAACCACTATCCTAAAAGTAGTCTGTGTGGTAGCAGTCTCACAACAACAGAGTTAAAAAATAGAAGCATAACAAACATGGTTTTACATCTGTATAAGAAGGAAATACAATGGACGCATGTGTTAGGCTTTGGTGAGCGACAGGTGCATCTATTAGTGTGGAGCATATAAATTAGGCTGCGCATTGTCTAGTTCTACTCTGGAACCTCAAACAGCAGATCTCTGTGTCACAACTTTTTCTGAAAATGCGTTTGTATCTCCAATAGACCACATGATCTCTTTTTATAAACTACTTACAAGACACTGAACCCCCAGTTTCTTCCAGTGCTTGGTACGGGCGTGTGAATGTGTGTGAGCGGATGGGTAGATGTGTCACCATGACTGTAAAGCGCTTTGAGTACCAATATGTAGAAAAGCATATGTAAATACATTACCGTTCGCCATAGTTTTGTTCATCCTTATCATAAATTTGTTGATTCAAATTTATGGTCTGGATATTTTTTCCAAAGTTTTTCTTCAAAATGTTCTTCAGATTACATGATGCATGCATGAATTAAATTAATGATGTCTCCACAAAGCACCTTCAGGGNGCAGCAGCATCTACAACACATAATAAGATGGACTGCATCTGCATCTGTCGATTTTTGTTTTGACACAAATAATGCCCATTTTTTTATGATACCATTATTAGGCCGCAAACATTTACATTAAGTGGCTATAAAAAAAAATGAATATTTAGGACAAGAACATGTTGAATGTGCACAGGAACCTCTCTGCTAGGAACTGATTATGCTCTGGCAAAGATCTGCAAGGCCAATCAGATCATTTGTGCAGGCTTTAAGCGGTGATGGACAGAAGAGTAACAACAACGTGAGTCCCCTTGGCACCCTGCAACTGAATATGTTTACAAGTAAATGTCTCTGATTGGTTGGAGGACTATCCATTTGGGTGCGCAAGTATTTTCTCCTCTGTGAGTTGAAAGCCGCCCCATAATTAAATCTAAATAGCGAGGCTATGATCATATTATTAAGGTGGGTCCAATAATCAAGCCGGAATCGTATAAGAGAGAGAACATGCCAGGATACTTAATGTGTTTGCCAACAGCTGAGGAAAAGAAGTAAGCGCATGACTTAATTTTAAATATTTTCATATTCATTTTTTATCACATGTCGCTGATAACTTCTGTCTTTCAGTCACTCTACAGTGCAAGCTGTTCAGCCTTCAACAATATCCCCACATGCAACACAATACATCCTTCTCTGAGCAACATACACAGTAGGAATATAAAATAAATACTGTGTGACTTATCGAATGGCCGACAAAGGCAGACAAGGCTTCTGCAGAAATGTAACAGAAAAGAAAAAGAAAAAAAAAACCTTGAGCTGCCTCTTTGATCGAGGCGGAGCCGTCGGAACGCCGTAAAGTTTTCACAGACTCGGCTCACCGTCTCAGTCGAGCCGAACAGTCTGAACAGACTGGCCGAGCGCAGAGGGAAGAGGGAGAAAGAAAACAAGAGGGAGATGTACAGAGAGCAATGACAGAGATTTGTCAGCTGCCACATATGTCTCCTGATAACAGGCAGCAGTGTCAACAAGCAAACACGAGGAGAGGGGAGAGGCTTTCTATACGGATACCGCATCCGTTTTATATAATGTATCAGCCACGTAATAGATGGATGGAAACAAAAGGGGGGTGCTATAGCTGCACAGACACACAAGACTCTACAGTAAAAATAGCTCCTTAAACACGCAGTGACCTTTTTCAGAGTTCTGCCAGAAAAAGGCATGAAAATAGAGAGTAAGTGACGGACAGTTTTTTATGAACTCTCAGCACCTCTGCCTCTGCCCTTACATGCAGAGGCTGCCAGTCACCTCATGAAGAACACAGAGAGGAACATCCTTCTTCTCCACACACACAAAGAGACCAGCCTAAACAATGTGTGTAAAAACATGGCATCAATGCGGCAAAAACCAGAGCTCCTAACTGATCCCTATAGTTATGCCATGTTGTGGCTTTGACCCCAGCAGCTTTTACACTTTGGCTGTTTGTTATGTTGGTTAAGATGAAATTCACTCGGGAAATTGCAATGAAAAAAAGTACATTTTAGTTTGATATTTTATATTGTCATCACATTGTTTTGCCTTCTCTTCTGCAAATCCAGATTTATATTCTCCTTTAACCATTGTACCTCTTTACCATTAAAATAAGACAATACAATGAGGGTTTCGTCTCTAAGGCCACTTTCTTTCTAATTTTTATTAATTATTATTATTTGCTTTAAGCCATTGAAATCAAATAGGTTGTTTCCTAGAGTCTGTCACCCTACATTCAACCTGAAATTGCTCCAGGGAGCTCTCCACACATCCTCAGTCTCCTGTCTGCCTATTGAGACACTTTCCAGTCACACACTGGGACTTTCTCGAGCCATGAAAATGTCCCACAAACGACTGAACTGTGCTCCTTTATCCTATATTTAGTCCGGACTCCTGATCCCTTCGCTGTGGCTGTGGGAAACACGGCATACTTTCCCCCACTCTGCTCCAAGCCCAGCGAGGACCAGGCCAGGGCTATCCTACCAAACGTCTCGTTCTAGATCACAAGAACAGGTCCAGTGTCTGGCGTGCAGGGGGCTTGAAACCATGTTTCCCTTTCTTTTCTCTCTGGGACACACCCATACATAAAGTAATACAGGCCTTTATCCTCGACCTGAAACAAAGGGGTCCCTCATTCGAGCTACTGTAAGTCAACAGAATGCCTCAAGGACAAAGAGACTGAGATAGGGGTCTGGCTATTCACTAATTTGTCCTCAGGATGGCATGCCGATAATGCTTTGTGGCCTAGACGTATGTTTCCATCAAACAGCGCACACAGAGGTTAGAGATTCACAATTCAGTGACCTTCCTTTTAAGCGTTTTGACCACATAAATGAACACAAGCCTCTGTTTGTCAAAAGCCTGCTGCCAGCATCCGTAAAGCTATTTTCAAAAAGATTGAATATCAGCCTTGAGATGGAGTCACTAATAGAGGGGCTTGTTGGTGAGCTGTAGCATTAAATGTCCACAAACTAAATATTCAGTTGCTGTAGGGGGGCTCATGCGAGGGCAGACTTGGAAAAAGAAAAAGAGGCCTGTGTACGAGCGTGCGGACGGAATACAAACCAAAGGCCCTCATAAAAAGGGTGAGTCAGAGTGCGTTCTTCTTTCAGATGGTGGGCCATGCCGCAGCTTTAAATATATAAACTTCGCTTTGGGTCCAAGGACACTCAGGGCACAATCACCCACTCCTCACAGTTTCCTGAAACATGCCTATGAAAGCCTCTTTGTAAGCAGTGACCCTGAAGAACCCCAGATTATCAAAATATCATTCAGTTCTTCCATCTGCATCATCACTGGCGTCAGCATCCGCAGCCTGAAACTTAATCGCCATCGCAAGTCATTCGCGTTACCATCATAGCGTTCACATCTTTCTTCGCTGTCCTCCGTTGCCTCATTATCACCCTCATTATTATGATTTTGCATTTCCTTTCCTCTCCGGCCTTCCTTCTGACCTGGTTCACTTCTGACACAACAGTTTGACTCGTTCGTCAGTGACACTGGAACAAAACCACATCAGTGTACAGCAGCCAGCGAGAGCTATACTCACATCCTGGCGAAAGGGATGATCTGGGGAAAGAAACAACGGGCGCAGTGTTTTATGCTAGCAGGTATGCATATGCCTTTACGATTAGAAAATTGCTCCGGCAGGACAGCTTTACCTGAAATAACCATCAAAAAATCGTAATGGAAGGACAGCAGAGAGAAGGATGCTACTTTCTCCCCAAACACAAAATGGCTCCTTGCAGGGCAATTCTGACAATGTTTTGTATTAGCATACTCACTCTGTTGTTCTGCATAACTTCTTATTTCACAAAGGTACACTAAATAACACCAATGCTGTATGCTAATACTCTGACATAAGTACCTCACTGCTGCATAAAGATATGCGACTGGATTCGCTCAGATCCATCTTGAATCTGTTTGCACAAGGAAAGCGAGCATAACGCTTTGTACGGCCGGTGCAGAAAGAGACAAATATACACTGAATGGTCAGCACTACTGCATCCAGCACATCAAAACACTCTTCATGTGAGTCCAGCATCAAAGCATGCAAGATTTACTTTACATTCTACACAGAACATAAAGAGCTGGTTTTCGGCACAAAACCTAAATATGCGAGCCTTGAAACAGGGCCAGTGTATTTCCAGGAAGACAGCACCGGGTATTACTAGGAAACTGTCTTGGAATCCCCAATGGTCGTTGCCAAAGCTTTGGTTAAATCGCTCTCCAACAGTTTCGTAGCAGCCGTCCATGTTTTGTCTCCCTTAGGTTTAGCTGAGAGCAGCAGGGTCTCTGCACCAGATAAATGTTTGGACAGGAGAGGCTCTGGGTTGCTCGGAAAACAATGAGATTAAACGGGGCCATCAGAGCCGTCTAGCAAGATCAAAGCCTGGCAGAGAGGTCTTTACTTTCACTTCATATACCGGCAGAGAAAGAGGATTATTGAGTATTAGAAAGCTGGTTTGCCAGTACTGGCAGTGGTGTCACAGTGCAAATGGAAACCTCAAGGAACCAGCAACAACATGAGCAACGAGGTGCTGATACATTTGGGACAAAGAGGCATTTGGTAAAACGGAGGAATATGTAGTAGAGAATTTTCCACATGAGAGCTCCTTTATTTGACAATTCGGTAGAACACCCAACGAGTTAGGTGACCTCTGCCCTGCGCCATCTACCAAACCCAACAAAATCAATCTTGCTGCTGCTCACTGGGAGTGATTTTGTGCCAAGCCATCCATGAACCATTAAGGTTAATTAGTTTCCTCCCTAGCAATTTGAGGACCACGCTTGTGTACGCAAATGGCTCAATGTCAGACACGCGAACCACCGCACTCACCTGTTTGTTCTGCTTTCCATGTTTATCATTCCACCTCTGCCTTTTATTCCACATTGGGACTAATCAGTTGCAGGGGGAGTCTATTTTCCACCTCACACTGCCCCACTGCTCATCAATGGGACCTTTCAGAGAGGACCTTTCCTCCACTGATTGAGACATCATTTCCTGCTGGACTAGTACACTGGTGCTATTGAGATGTGCCCCGTGCAACTTTCTCTCTACGGCCTTTTTATATTTACTGGTGACCCACAGACCTCTGAAGCAACATACATATGGTATCAGCTTGCAGTCGACCAAGGGAGCAAGGGGCACACACAAACATTCTCTCAGTGTGAACTCGTCAGTCTGAGAGACACAGGGAAGGTTTTCATGCAACTCCTGCCTCATTCCAAAACAAATAGTCCTGAGGACAGCACCAGAAACTTTTAACATATGAGCCAAGGAAAAATCAGAAAAAGACCTCCACCATGTAAGACTCTATTTAAAGAACCCACTAATCAGAGCAGCCCACGCTATAGAATCTAACGGCGACCCACTGTAAAGCATGGAACATTAAACTGACTTCCATGGGAATTTCTTGCTTGTACAATAAAAAAGGCCTGTCAGCTCCCTGACGTTTTGAGGGCAAAGCAGGGATGAGACAAGAAAGGAAGAAGTGCAAAAAGGGAGGGGTGGAGATAAAGAGAGAGCAGAAATAGAGAATCGCACTGTGTATTGCTGAGTGTCAGTGAGGCTGAGGAATACGAACCATGTCTTCCCCGCTCCCTGGCCAATTAATAACACACACGGTGAGGCGACAAGGTGTGGCAGACACAGCGGCAGTGAACACTTGTGAGGAGCACACATTACTACATACAAAACAATGCTGCAGGTTCACAGCTTTGACCTGGTGAGTAAAGGCTCTTCTAGAATACTTCAGGACATAGACGGCATAAGTTACGCACGTGCCAGCCATTTATACTTGTACGTTTGTCAGTCTGACTCGCGCTGTAAAAACGCCACCCAAACGCTAGTTGGCGCGGTGTCGTTTTTGGCAGTCGGTTCATTTTTGCTACTTCCAGCTTGACTTTCAACAATGGCGACAGAAAGACATACAAATGTTTGTATCTTCGAACCTCCTCAGTTAACCTTTCCTCAATGTGTTCCATCTTTATTGATCCAAAACAATCAATTCAAAAATTGCGGAGACGGAGAAGCAGACGGAAATACTAAAGCGAAACACACTACTACCAAGCGGACCGGTCACAGCTCTTGCGGTCTGCGTTGCTGCGGCACAGTGGCATTTCTGGGGAAGTGCACCTCAGCTATGGCGCTAGGGTCTGCGCAGAAGACCGCCGCATACAATACGTCAGCAACAACTGTATAGTGGAAGGATTTCAGAATAAATCGGTCCACACAGAGCATGCAGGAGGATGGAGGATTACCTGTAGGTCAAAGAATTTGCTGTATCTTCTGTAGATGATGTGGGAGGTGTTGTCAGAATAGGTGACATTGATGAGATACACCTGCCAAGAGAAGAAAGGCACAGTTAAGGCTGCAGCTTGTCATTTTACTGGTTTCATTTCAATCCTCTAGTATTTTCCAAACTAATCAACACTGGATATGCATGGAAGAAACTTGGGAAATTTTTGATTAGCATTCAGGTCCAAATTTGATGCAACAAAAATGAACAACAACAACAATCCATTTTAATCACAATGAAACCATGAGGTCACTTCATTGACATACATTGAAACACTCAAAAAATGGCACTGGCGCAAGACATTCAACTATAAGATTAATGTCAGATAATCAATGACACTGCCAATAAGACCCTCAGCTAATCATACCAGCTTTGGCTAAAACGTTAAATGGCTGTATTAGCTTACTCACAATCACTTGCCAATGTGGACACTATGCAATGACACACGGTCACAAATCCATCATTGTTATGCATGCCAGATGTTGACATCATCCCTCCTTTGTCAGCACACTGATCTGTTGGTCTTTTCAGATGAAGCAATGCAGCAGCCCTGTGAGGCCTGATAAGATTGAAATAAAGTCCATTTATCCGTCAAGAGGAGGTAAGTGATGCCGCCATCACCTCTAATCTAATAAAACAGATAACCAAGGTAACAGATCCAGGGGCCAGGAAATTTTCATCAGAGATGTTAAAAGCAGATGGGATCCCTCAATTGCTGATATGCAGATATGCTCAGAGGTGGATGTGAAATTGCTAAAGATGATAAGCTGTTGCATAACATTAGGCTGCAAGCTTGAGCTGAGGTTTATTGGGCACACCATTAAAATATAAAGAAATGTTCATCAATGTTAAAAAAAAACTATCCAGTAAAACAAAACCCTCCAAGTCAAACAGATAGTTCTGCCTTGTAAAACAACCCATGCAAGCTTCTTTTGAGGCGCTTCAGTGGTTATCAGCAGGACAACGGTGTTTGTCCCAAAATTCCTATCACCATTTCAGAAACAATTCATGTGAGCACTGTGTGATCAGCCACTGCCGAGACTGATGACTGATTAAATAAAGGGAACTAAAACAACTTGGCTGTGGGAGGTCGCGGTGAAAAGAAGAACTACCAAAGGAGGGTATGACAACAAACAGCTTGGAAGCTAGCCTGACTTCCCCTGCACGTACATTTTCTTGTGGTAGCAGGTTGGTTTGGAGTGTGCTGGGAAAAGATTATGCTAAGATCTGCAAAGCCAATCAAATGGATTGCATGGGCTTTATGTGGTGATGGACGGAAGAGTAACAGCAACATAGTCAACCACATCATCTGAGCGCCATTGAGTTGAATTTGTATACAACTAAAAAGGGCACTGATTGGCTGTAGGGCTATTGTATTGCATGCAAATGTATTTTTTTCTCTGTATTTTCTCTGTCTGGTTATGCAAGGGTAGGAGTTTATTGATTCCTAATGGGAAATTTAGGCATTCCAGGTGCAAGCCTGTGCAAACAAAGTTAGATAAAACTAACAGAAATACAAATAAGATTAGAAAAAAAAGGAATATAAAATATATTCAAGATACAAAAAATATTTACAGTTGCTGTACCAAACCTAAGTAAAGAAAGTTGAGGAGGAAAAACACACAATACAGAAATGGTGGAGGTTGAATTTACACTAGACCATGAATATCATGAATACTGACGACTCCAATGGGACACTTGAGAAAAAAAACAAACAAATAATACTGCACAGAATGACATGATAAGTAAGTAAGTTTCTAGAGATATAGACAGTGGAGGGAGCCCAGCAGCAGTGCTAGGATAAGCTGATGTTAAAGAGTCTGACTGCTCAAAGGACCTCTGGTGGCACCATAAAAACAACTGATGTTGAAGTCAGACTCAAATTACCTAAGTTAAATGAACTTGTTTGAGTTTCAAATGACAGCATTAAGAGCTTCACAAACTGTTACACTCTACATGTGCATCAAATGTCCCGGTAACCCTGTGTGAGAGGTTTTAATCTACTTGCACAACTACAGTGATAAAGAGGTTTCCATTGTTGTTGCCGGATCACAGCAGCCAATACAAATTGTGTTTCTGTATATTTTGCAGCCAGTAACCACTCCAAAGATGTACTCAGCGTACTACTGATTTGCAAAGAAATAATGCTGTCAACCAGCCATGGCATTCTGGTTAAGTGGCACAGACAAGGCGCGAATAGAACTCCATTTAGCATCAATCCGCCATGAGCACAAAGAGGACTGACTTTGTCTTGTGTATAGCTTTCAGATTACATAAAAGAAGTGTGTTTCCCTTGTGAGATGTTCCCGCTCTTTATTGCAGTAGGCCCCATCTTTTTGACTGCTATAACTACATCACTCCAACCCTTCTCTACCTGCCAAGAGTCTGCAGAGCGGAGCCGAGATGAATGTGGAAGAGTGGAAGACCATGACGTTGACGTAAGAAGGGCAACAGCCTGAAACAAAAGAGCTTCCACAACAAAGCCGAGGGTTAAAAGGCCTTGTTGGTGCTGGAAGGGGATCAGCTGCTGCTGGCAAAGAGCCACAGCAATATCTTCGCTCTCATGCAAACACTGCTACTGGCACCCAGAAGCAGTGACTGTCACACTACACTGACAAACTTGTTCTTAGCACGGTGGGATGTCACCACAGCAATTAGCTCTGGCATTTATTGCTATAAAAATGTTCTCCCCAGGCAACTGCCGAGTAACGCAATCACAAAACTGGCTCACGCAGCCACATTCAGCGATGTTTTCAAGTGTCTTTGTCACTTCTGTAGCATAACGGGAACATGTGAGGCTGTGTTTACTGCTCATTAACGAAGCTGCATATAAAGAAAAGCGAGCGCAGACAGAAAAGGTGTTCTCGCATCACGAGGCCGTGTCCTAGCTTTGTGTAGACGCGACTTCAATAGCACAAATACCCAAAATAACTCCACGCTGCTCAGGCATACCAGACCACACAGATAGAGACGTTTATCAGGATGATAAGCTGTGTCCCAAAGTGGCTGCCTCAGCATGTGTCACAGCTTGTGTGTGTGGTAGCAATATGTGGCGATGAGTGTGTATTACCAGCCCACTGGTGCTGGATTGTTGATGTCAGTATTATGGGTCTATGGATGTCAAAGTCCATATTAAAATATCTACACAATGTTAATTTGGTTTCATGGTCTCCAGAGACTGAATCTCACTAACCTGGGTGATTATTCGCCAGACCCCACGCACACATTTTCTTTGGTCTGGAATCCCATCCACTGGGAACTGATTATGATCCAGCAAATATCTGCTGAGCCAATCATATAGTTTGGGTGGACTTTATGTGAAGATGGACAGAAGAGTAATGGATGGGGGATTCAAAGTAGAGCGACAAAGGCTATAGCTCGGTCAACATTGCCAGTAACATTGTCGCCGTTGGAGTCATTCTAACACACCATAACAACAGCGTAGATATACATCTGAGCACAGATGAGTTGAATTTAAACAACAGAATAGCTCAGAGTGTTTGTGGGATTATCTAGCTGCATGCAGAGGTACTTTTTCCTCTTTATCGGTTGAAACACGCCCCATAACGTAATGAAATCCAAATGACGTGTTACCAAACTCAAATCCTGATAAGAACTGAGTCTAGCTACCCAGGCTAGGTGATTACTTGTCTTTTCTATTACAAACATGTAGTGGTCCTTTGTTACAATTACAGACAATATTATTCTGTTAATAATCAGACAAAAATAAAAAGCCTCATGTAACCTCCTCAATCCGAACAGACTGGCCTGATCAGAAGGAGTTCTCGATCAGATAAGATGAATCAAATCAGAGGGGTGGAGTAAACCTTTGATAATCCATTCAACAGGAAGATCTGATCTCTAATAACCATGTAAATATCTGATCTGATGGTTTCTCTCTGGTTGGAATAAATCCATTCTTTCTGAGCATGTTTGCTCCACGTGGGGTAAACATCAAGTGATGAGTTTTCGGGAGGAACAGAAACATGTGGGAAGCAAAACAACCAGCTGTAGGCAGAAGTGTCGCAATGTTGGAAATGTGGAAAACATCTTGGTCATCTTCTTCTACAGAACTCGCTTCGTGTTAAGCTGGAATCTCTGATTGGAATGATTTATTTTATGGTTTGTCGTTGGTACAAATATTTATGGTCCCTAAAGGATGTATTCTAATTACTTGGTTGAGTCGCTGACTTTTCATCCGAGTGGACTGCTAAACCAGTGTGCCTTCATGTGCTGCAATTTCTTGTCACATATCAGCCAGTGTCAGCATCAGCATCTGTTCAATAAATAAATATAAACGCATCTACGGGAAACTCTATGCAATTTCCGTTATGTGACTCTCTCTGTGCGTGTGTGTGCTCTATAAACTTCTCTGACCTTAACGGTATGTCAGAGTATCATCCTCCCATCATGCCTCTGGACCACTTAATTCCACACAAGCAAATCCGTGCTGAGCTCAAGTGTAAGGCAGGAGCCAGGCTGGAAGATGTGGACTCGTTGAAAAGATCCAAACCCCAGTAGCAGATGGGTATTTGATGGCAACCGCAGTGGAAAGCACAACCAACAACCATCCATGGTCTGCCCGTGCCCAAAATATCAAGCTTAAACCGAATGCCCTCCCAGTCCTCAAAATAAACTCACACAACACAGCCAGTAAATTATAGCTGGGCTGCTACCTCTCAGGATAAATGTAGCAGTGAACATCTTTTAGTTTGCCCCTGATTAAATTTTCATTTTTTTCATTTTGCATATTACATGGTGGCTGCTTTTCCATTCACCTTTTCGCGAGGAAAGGCACACACTCATGCGACAACTAAAATAAGCCGTCAGGAGCTGACTCACAGCTCAAGTACACCCAGTCGTGAGTGCTGAGAACAGCCACACTGGCCTCACTTGAGCATTTGTGGAACAAAGGAAAAAATAAAAAAAATGACTCACTCAAAAGTCAGTTAGGAAATAATTTGTCCGACAGTTTTAATAATCCATATGATGGGATGGAATGGAGGACGAGTCATTTTCACATCAGCAACAGGGACAAGTCTTCAATTTAACTTCCCAGCAATATTTTCCACAGAAATCAAGATAAGAAGTCAAACATGTGATTGCAGCAAGGCATTCTTGCAAAATCCGGCACGTCTAGACTGATGAATTTTGCAATTCCAAAATGAAGGTTGAAATTTGGGTGAGACGGCAGCATTTCTAACATGTCTTCACAGTCTCTTGACTTTTAACACAGAGCTGTTGGTAACCATGCCTACATCTGGAAGCAGGGGGTGAGAGATTAGAGAACAGTGACGAAGCTGAGCCATGACTTGCGACAGATGACTGTAAAGACGATGGCCTAATATGACTAGGATGTGCAGCCGTATTAGCACACAGCCGCTACAGAATAAAGCAATTATGATTCTGTAATTCAATGAAAAAACAAAGAGCTCCACAGAACTCGTGTGTCGCTCTGTTTTTCATGTTAGATTTCCATTCAAAGGAGTCTAAAAAACGATTCATAAACAGGGAGAGCGCAAACAAGGGAATGAAAAAAAAACACAGCTCAAAAAAGGCTTGGGGGGCTCGCATGTCCCAGATAGCAAGAAAAGACATTGTAAGTCTGTTATTCCCAACGAGGAAGCGGGACTTTAAAACTAAAGTTTTATTTGTGCTCCGAAAGAAAAGACAGAAACATGAATTCTTATGATGGAACAAATTGGAACTCTGATTATTTCATCATGCTCGTCTGAACAGGCTTTGAATATTCATGCCGAGTTTACAGCTCAGTTTATGTTTCCCCTCTCCCTCTCCTCATGGAATTGTTTCCATAATAACATGAACGTCAACATAATTCATTGACTACCGGAGATAGTGTATGTCAAAAATTACTTACAGTTTCGGAGGAAAGCCAGGACCCTGTTCAAGAGAAGAAGGCAAAAGAGCAGACTGCTTGGTGGGGCAGAGAATGTGGGCCCAGCCACTAACTGCAGCGAACCCCGCCTAAACTACTATATTTGAAGAAACCTATAAAACAGACAGACGGCATACTTTCAAACCATGAAAGGGCAAATGATCTAACTACAAAAAGTCAGGTTGGAAAAACTGTCTTTGGATGGGAGTCATGTCTTCCCACATGGAGCCACAATTGGACTAAATATACTCACATGTCTAATATGGTCAGTTTAGCCAGGGAGGTTCACAAATGACAATAAAGCTTTACAAATTCTTCTAAGCTGTTCCCCGGCGAGCCAACAGAAAGGTCAGAGTAGTGAAATAAACTGTAAGACAAGCTCATTCACAAGCTTTGGCAGGGGGTCTTTGAAAAGCCACAAAGACGGGAGTTTTTGAAACGGCAGCCAAAACTGTGGCATTTCCCAACCACACACCAGGCCGACGCATTGCAATGGACCGATCCGCCCTTCTGCGTCTGACCAGCAGGTACACGTCCTCCTTGGTACCACGTCAAATTAAAGGCTGCCGCAATGTGCAAAGGTACACAAGTTGTGCACGCACATAAATCTTTTTTTTTACAATTTGAACACTGCATCATAGGTACAGGTTCCCACATGAAGTTTGAATCTGGCTAACAGCATTTTTTTATGTGAATTACAAAGGAACATCAGACAGCTGACAAACTTCCAAGCTTCACCCAAACTGGAGGTGCAAAAAACCTTTAAAATTACATTCAGGAATAATCTGTGGCAAGCAGAGATAAACTGCAGAAGTTGAGAAAGAGTGTTGCTGACTTTAAATAGCAAGGATTAGTACCGTAAATGTCTATTTTCATAGGTGACTGCAGACACACCAAACTAACATCAAGGAACTACAGCCCGACTGTGGCGTCATTTCACATCACATCACCTGTATCTGGGTCAAAACGTTGCACTTTAGCACACCACAAATACTACAGCCAATAGGCAGTTGGTACATACGTTCTGCAGCTGTGTGAAATTACTTCCGGAAGAGCTACTATTAGCTGGGAGGCTAGGCTTCAGTGAGTGTGCGTCCTTGTCTGTACTTGTGCTCTTGTGAAAAGTCATCAGTCTCTGTCCAAGTGCTGCTCCAATTCAAAGTACCATCTGACCAAATACCAGGCTGGGTTCTTGCCCTTGATGATATTCAGCATTTTGCAGATGTCATCATGTATTCCTCTGTTCCAGCTGCAGAATGGATCATGCTGATCAACTGGTCTACCCTTTATTTATAGTAGATGATAGATCATATTTGTGGATTTCAATTTTCAGATGAGAAGAAGATAAAAAATAGAGATTGTTTACTTTTATTGGTTCCTGTTTCTTTTCCCACACTCCTGTTCTCCAAGCTGATAAGCCTATCTGAGAGATCTCTCTAACCGACCACCGAATCACCATGCTGGATCCTCTGGAAACCCAGCAAAAAAAAGCCGGACTAATGCTGCCAACAGGGTCGACATACGCTCATCGATGGCCGGTTGGACTTGGTTGCTATGGCAGAGAAAGACAGTACTGAATTATAACTTTTTAGGCAATTTCCCTGACTATCTAGTAATCTCATAAAGAAACTAGTATCTCCATCTCTCTTTCTTGTCATCCGTTCTCTCTCACATCACACTCATCAGACCAGGCTAAAATGGCAGGACAGATGCTTGGAACAACCTGTTCAGATAATTTTCCCACAAAAAAAAAACAAAACTAGAGCCATCGTAGTCCAGGCCACACACGATGTCCACACATGCTCCATCTCTCGACTCATTTCTGACTGATGTAATTGTAATCGTCAAGCTGTTCAGAAGAATGCCAGGAGGAGCTTCAGGCCACGTTCAAACGCTCCAACATGAGTTTTCAACCAGAGAACTACCAGGAGACATCTTCGTTAAAACAGAGCTGTTGTAATACATTTAAGACTTCTGCGAGACACTAATAAAACCTTCTGTAATCACAAACAACATCTGGCACTGAAGACATGAAAACAACCTCCAGCGTGCGTGTGAGGTCTCAGTAATAACAGCACGAGGACGACAGTATCCACCTCTTTTGTCAACCCCTTGTGTCATCCGTGCAACACATATGCACAGTTTCGCAAACTAAACTTCAAGCACATCGACTTTACAGACGTCACTAAAGCCAGTGACTCACCTTCTTCTTCTTCTCTTCCTCACACTCCCACCAAGACACTGACTTCCAGATACTCATCAAACTAAACAATGACTGAGCCACAACCCCAAAAAAAGCCACCCACGTAAACCCCCTGTGTCTTCCCCAGTTGGAGGTGAAAACGGGACCCTTTGCACTGAGATCTCACTCCGTGTTTGATAGGCCAGTAAATATCTGAGTGGGGAACAGCTCTCTGAAGAGATGTTTTATGGTACCAAATAACAACAACGGCCTCCAGTCTGGGCCTTTGCGCAGCACAGTAGTCTCTAGAAAATGAAATGTTATGGGACTGGGACTTGTAGTGGAAACAGAAGCTTAAAGTAAACATGGTTATGCCAAACCCAGCTTTTTTTCTTTTATCACCTTTTCCTCCTGCTGCCAGACAAGCGTGTGTGTGTGTCTAAGATGTATGTTTGCGACTCAGCGGTCGAGCTTTCCATACGGTCCGATGAGCACTTCCCTTTGACAAAAGCCCCGAGTCTCATTCTCCCCCTCCTCTCACGGGATAAGCATTTCCAGCTGGTTTCACAAACATTACAAATGGGATTCAGTGGTTGCCACAGATTGTGTCTTTCTCTGCTTCCCTCGCTCTCTCCCTCCTTTTTCTTCTCACAGTGACTAGCCTTGTCTCTTGAGACCTGGGTAGCTAAGGAAACAAGGCCACAGACCAGCCTGCTGAGACAGAAGAGCTCAAAGCACAGTACAACTCAGCTCTGAAAGCTCCTGTTACACCTTCGCTGTACATACACCGATCAGCCACAACATTAAAACCACTGACAGGTGGCAAGTGAATAACATTGACCATCTTGTTACAATGTTCTGCTGGGAAACCTTTGGATCTGCCATTCTCGTGGATGTTACGTAGACATGTGCCACCCATCTAGACCAGACCAGGCACCCCCACCCCATAGCAATGACACTCCTTGATGGCAGCAGCCATCCCCAGCAGGATGCAGCCTGACACAGGCACACACACAAAAACGGTTTCGGAGCAACTCAAAAAAACATGAAGAACAGCACAAGATGTTGACCTGGCCTGCAAATTCACTAGATCCCAAGCTGATCATGTATCTGTGGGATGATCCACAGAGGCCCCTCCCCTCAACGTGTAGGACCCATAGGCCCCCACTAACAACATTCTGTTGTCAGACACCACAGGACACCCTCAGAAGGCCCATGTCCATTCTCTGATATGTCAGAGCTATTTTGGAGGCACAAGGAAGACTTACACAATATTAGGTCATAATGTTATGTCTGATCGATGTAGATTACCCAGCTGCTGCTCCACTATAAAGCTGGAGTTATGTGGGAAGCTTACACCAGGAACTACTAATAACTACTACATATACATTGTATGAGCAACAGCAGGCCACTAATTCAACGTCTCAAAGCAGTCCTGACTGTGGGTTCATCAAGTCACCTGCTATGAATAATTATTTGTTATTAGTCTTATTAAACAGTAGTTAGAAGTACACTTACTCCCTTTCTTGCTGAGAGCAAGATTTAGAGATCGATCTTATGACCATAAGTATGGAGCTAAAGCATGAGGCAATTAGCTTCAGTTTTTATATGCTAATTAGCATAAACCTGGAGGCAGCCAGGCTCTGTACAAAAGCTGAGTTATGAAAACCTCAACTTAGCATTTTTACTTGTGTGTGCTTTTACAGTTAATAGGTTACAGTGACGGTGCACTTTAAAATTACTCTCAAGATTATATGTGAATGCTGGACAGATCCAGGCTAGCATTTTCCTAGCCCTTAGGCTAAGCTAAGCTCACTCCCTCCATATCTAGGCTGTTCTTTCTTTATCTAGCTGTTGCTTTGATCACTAAACATGGATAAGAGTCACTGTTTTAAAAGGTACACTCACATGCCACTCCATTAGGTACACCAGTGAAAATGAATGCATTCTAATATAACAGTCCTGAACTAAATTTCTTTTCATGATTGTTAAAATGTTCAATTGATGGTGAAACTATGTCGGAAAAGGTTCATTTTGTAGGATGTAGTTTGTGGTGATCTTTAGCCTAGCCTGCTGACTAAAATGGGGTCGTCAAAATAATGGAAAGGAATTTACAACACAATACAATTCAAAATCACTATAGCAGCCTCCAAACTGAACATCGCAGTACATACCTCCAGCTTCATATCAAGGGGGGTACTTCAATTACAAATATATGTAAGGTACACTCTTGTCTCTGTCAGTGGACATATCTGTGGTTAAATGATCCAGAAATGTATTTCAAATTTTAATAACTTCAGCTATTTTTCTTTAAATCAACTTGAAACAGACTGAAATCCATTTGCAATGCAGCCTGTCTTTCTAAAACAACATCCTTCTTTCTCTGAACAAAATACAAAGTCACATATTTTTCAACTGACTACTTATTTGGAAGCCAATTGTGATCAGTAGATAATGTGGAGTAAGAGGGCTTGTTTTTTCATCAGCTGAACAGATAAGCAGAACTTTTATTCCCCGTAGTCTTTCTCCAAACTACCTATTGGGCTCTATTGTAATATAAGAACATCAATACTCACATCCTAAAAATGCCTTTAACCACCGTGCAGTGAAAAAGACACAAGTAAAAGACTTCGGCAAATACTGTTTTTACTGTCTTGGTTTGACAAATATCTCAAACCCAGAATAAATGGGATGCTGGAATGTTATAAATTCTTGCTGTGACTGACAACATGACTGACAACACGTTGGGTCCCGGCCATTCATAGCTTGCCAGCTTTGTTATCAGGAAGTAGATGCCAACGAGCAACAACTCGAAGCAAGAATGGGAACAAACGGCGGTGTGAAGGATACTGTGATGTATTTGGTGGGAAAAAAGAGAAAAAGAAACCAAACCCGAGATCTCCACGTGTGTTGTCTGTCCCTTAGCTTGTCTTTTACTTTCCTGTGCAGGGAGAATTCTTTAAGGTAGAAGATAAAATAATCCTGACATGGTCTTTTGTTGGGACATTGTGAAGCGTTTAAGATGCAGCATCTGTTGAGATATATTATAGAAAATTGAACCAAAACCATTGATTATCGTGACCTACAGTCATTGTGGTCAGCTAGTTTTACGTTCGTATAGGGTAGTGTGACCCCTGTATAACAGTGACATCAAAGTAACCAATGGATTCAAATCTGAATCATTTCAAAATCTTGTTGTTTCTTTGAATATTTCTAATTAGTTCTCCGGTAGCTCTAGGGTAAGAATAAACCTTACCTAACAGATCCTTTAAGCACACACCTCAACAGGCTCTAAATTACAAACAATAAATTGTGTATTTATGATTTTTAAAACAGGTAAATCTTGTCTGATAAAGGTGTACATGTGGTGAGAGCACAGAGAATTCCTCCATACAAAAGAGACTAAGTGTGCTAATTGTGTCCACATATCATTTAGGGTCCCAAGGGTCTGCAGGAAGCGGATTGCATATGAACAAGATCGTGTTCTACTCATGGTGGTCATTTATTATGACTTGTTTATGAGCCCGAAATAGGATCTGAACCCGGGACATGAAATGCCTCAAAACAGACTCTCACTCTCACTTATAACAAGTGTGGTATTGATGGCTGGGGCCACAGGAGGCAGGGTTCAGGAAGGTAATAACAATATAATCACTGGGGCCTTTCATGAGTTTTTGTTTGGTCCAGAATGTGAAAGAATAAAGTGACCTAGCCTGGTGTAGCCGCGCTCAGCCCTTTTGGAATATGAGTCATACTGCATTTGGATTTCACCATGGGCGTATTTCAGCAGTACCTCTGCGTGCAATTGGAACAAGAAATCAGAGCCCTTTTGTTGTAAACTGGCTCTACATTGCCGTTATTCTTCAATATCTACATAATGCCCATCCAAACATTTTGATCTTTGCCAGAGCATAATTGGTTCCCAACGGAACAACTCCAGACCAACTTTCCTCCACGAAATATTTGTGGGCTGCAAATTTGGTTTTAGTTCCCTGGCTAAAAGTGACCTGAAATGTGGCTAAAAGTAAGATACAAGAAAATATTTTAAACCCAGAATGGAGTATGTAACAGATTAAAGGATAACAGTTAATGATTTACACTTCTAAAAGCATCAGAAAACAGGCATCCATGTCTACTTACAGTTAGTTCCATATATTTTTGGACACTGACACAGTTTGCAAAAGGTTTGGAATAAGTATACAGTATAATTATTATGTGATCTAAGTCCAGACTCTAAATCTTAATTCAAGGGATTGAACACAAATATGTGAAATGGATTCCACTGCTTAACAAATATCCAACATCTCTCTATGAACCCGCTGTTGAGTCAAGAGTCTAAATACATGTGGTCCCTTGAAAAAGGTGGCTGTAAATTTAAGAGCTGTCATTTCTAACTCTTTCCTCCAATCTGAAGGTCAATACACTTCATTTAAAGCCTTTATCTCCACAATATAACTGCAACTTAAATAGTTGTAAACAGCTAGCCTGGAAGCCAACTTCCCCGCCTACAATTTCTTTGCAGTGGAAGGTCTGGTCTGGAGTTATTCCGATGAAAGTCGATTATGCTCCAGCTGAGACCTTAAGTTCTTCTAGAACTGAATAAACCACTTGGATGAGTAGTGCTTGTTTTTTTTTTTTTCTTTCTTTCTTGGATACTCCATGTCCTGGCTGACTGAGAACCTTCACAGACTTTAGTTAATTAAAATAATTGGACATACTGTAGATTAAATTAACTGCAGCAGATCTTCATATTTTATTAGCTGGAACCATTAAACATTTTTCTCTTTTAGCTTTCTGTCAACCTAGATAGCCAGTTACATCTGGCCTTGTTGCTGCCTACACACCACGCAGAATGGTTGCAGTGACTCAACCTGAGTCTGGGAGCCGGAAGGCAAACACAACTGGAGCAAATATGGAAATAGAATAATTTTGAAGGATTGATTTTCATCTGCACTTAATGCTTTTATCGGGACGACCGCTCTAAGCAATCTATAATAGACTAATGCTATTGATAAGTAATGACTTAGGGGTTCACACGTCATAAAAGGGCTATTTTAACTTATTCCTGTATAGATAAAAATTTGCATTTGGAGGCTATTGGCCATATCTCACCCACACATGACACAGCCGGTTTGTCGCACATTGGCCATATCGGGCTCGGATACATCAACCTGAAACTGGTTTATTGCACATGGGCCATATGGCCAACACACAAGAACCCAAAACTAAAGTTAAAACTGGACTGAATATGACTTTTGCCATTGCCAGAACGGAGTCACAGCTGGCCCAGATAAGGTCTGTTGGATATTTTAGTCAAGAACAAAACATTTCATCCATCAGTGACCAGTAGCTTAATTAAAATAGATTGAAGTACTCTTAGATTAGCCACATCTGCAACAAACACGCTTTATCATGTTAGCTGTATTAATGTCAGGAGGTCAGAATGATGATGATGATGATGATGATGATGGTAATAAGGTAATGCAAAAATAAATAAATTAAGTAACACAAGCCCAGTAGCCCTTGTTCTTTGAATGTACCCTGACCCGGATGAGGGTGAGACAGCTACCTGTGCTGATGATCTCTTTAATATTAGTGAGCAGGTATCCGTCTGAATGCAACTCGACACTAGCCTAGGAGTAATCCCAGGTCCTAAATGCTGGGTTCAGGTGTCACGCTGTGACTGTGAACAGGCCACAGAGACACAGCTCACACATCTGAACGGGATGAGGTGGGAAGAAGGTGACATGCATGAAGCCGAAGAGGGCTGTCTACTCACGTAGTGTTTAGACGGATTCCGCCTCTTCTCCACGTCCACGACTTTCACGTCCAGCACAGTCCGAAACTGCATCTTGACCCTGCAAAGGCTCTGCATAAAAGCGGCGGGCAGGCAGGCAGGCAGGCAGACAGCTGCTGGGGCTCCAGATAAGCTATCTTTGTATCACAGGAGAGAAATCACAGCGTTCATGGCTTGACAATTCAGCGGTCCATTTGGAGATCTGGCAGGCGCTGACTCCACGGCCGCTGACCCAGCGACCACCGATCTGATCAGGACACTTATCGATAGTCCGTGTGTTAAGCGTGTGCTCGGCGCAGAATAACCGCGCTAGGAGAGATTTCCCTGCAGCCTCGCCACGGGCTGGCCGCAGCGCAGATGAAGGCGGTCACCTTAAAATAGAAAAAAAAAAAAAAAAAAGTAAAGCGAGTTCCTTTGTGTCTGCAGCGATGCCTACAAAGGAGGCATCCGCATACCTGGAGCTCTCAGACGCTGGCTAAACGTATGGCAGCCGGCAGATCCAGCGCCGAGCGGCTCAGCGGCTCAGCAGGCGCAGAGAATTTAGGAAGGAGTGGGATGGGCTTCACGCACGTCCTCAGGGCTATTTGGAATAAAGCACTCCAGAAAAAAATGCCTCGGCTGTGCCTTCATCAACAAGACCCGTGCTGTCCTGAGACACAATTGCGAAGCAGTCTTCACTCAATCATTCGTCCTCCTACAGGGGCCCCATAACTTTTCCTACAGGGTTCAGATAATACGACATAATACGGGACAAACATCTGGCATCTGGACTATGCAGATGTGCGTTTTGGAAACTGCACCTCGTTAGTTTGAGGTCCTGGTCTGTGCAAGTGACCTGAAGCGAAATAAAGACCCCCTCGTCGTTGCGATCACGAGCCAGGAGCTGGTATAGTTTCTGGCCGGAGACACGAGCAGCTGAAAGTATGGATACAGATGTTTCACGGGCGACCAATCAGCAGCAGGCAGCTTTACGCGAAGGAGCCAATTAACGACCAAATACTGCCCCCCTGCGCATACAGCGACACCTTATACAGTCTATGAGCGGCAAGCACGCGACGATCCCCAGGCTTCTTTATTTCTTTATATACATAAAGTAGATACCTTAAATGACTGGCATAAAAATATCTTTATGACCTTTCTAAAAGCCAGCTTCGGGTTCCCTCTCTAACTGCTGCTTGGTGCATGGTAATTTAATTGAATATGCAAAGCTGGATTAAGGGTGGCCAAACTAAGCAACTGCCCCTTAAGTGTCCCAGAGCCCCTGGGGGCCCCACACGGCCCCACGGTGTGCCAATTCATTTTCGTCAATGCATTTAATTAACGTAAGCTACAACAAAAAGTGTTTTCGCTCAAATCATGCATTTCTAATTACACTTGATCAATAATTTTATGCTTTAGGTGGATTGTACAGTGTACCTGAAACTTTGAGGACATTAGTCAACCCAATACATTCAATAAGTTGCATTGTGGGAAATGTAGGGCCCAGCATTTTTGGAGCACCGCTGAGCACTAAGTGAAAATACCTTTGCCTCTGCAGCATCAATCTTGACCACTTGACTGTAAATCTCTTGAAAACTAAATCCTGCTCTTAAAAATGTTATTTTCCAATATTCTCAGTTCATGTAAATGAATAGTGTCTTGTTCTTGACCGTTGTAGCAGACTGATTATTATGACCTGTGATTATGTAAAGCCAGGCTGTGCGTATGTACAGCCCAGCACAATGTATATGACCATTTGCGACTCTGGCGCCCTCTAGCGGTGACACAATGAATGACACTGCAGTAGACGTCATAACTATAACAATTGTAATTTGTCATGATGCTTAATTACCACAGCAAGTTTGCATTCGGTGTATTTGTGTACACAGCCTACCGTATATAGTACATACAGTGCATATATGTGTGTAAATAGAGATACAGATCATATATATAGTATAACGGGATATGCACGGGGTGGTTTACTTGCAATAAGTACGTCATTATAACGTGTTGATGCCCATATTATCATCACTAAAGTTTATTAGTTTCTGATATAGCAGCCCCGTACTAAATATCCCTTCAAGACTGTTCTAATGTTCATTTGATGTTGAAACTGCATCAGAAAGGTGGTAATTCAACTGGATGATAATTTTTGGAGGGTGTAGTCTGTGATGCTGTCGAACTGGATTGAATTAAACACTAACATTATTCGGCCTAGCCTGCTGACCAAATGCCGTTGTCAAAATACTAGGAACAACACACGGTTCAACAAACCACAGACTGCAAAATGAAAACTCAGTTGAATCAACAGCTCTGTCAGTTATTTGATACAATGCTCAATACTATAACCTTCATAAAGATTAGATTAAATGCAGGACTCTTGAACTAGATTTCCCTTGCAGGTGTAACTTATACAGTAAATAAAATTGTTGTCAGGTCTTAAACGGTCTTAATAGGAATCCAGAAGACTTTTTTCCCAATTAGGCACGCTTGCAGGCAGATCCACCCAAAAGCTGCGTCATTGTTCTGTTGTTTATTGTAGTATTTACAACAGCAGAGTGCACAATGATCCTAAAGTCCTTTTCAAGTCCTATAAAATACATTTATGTTAAATATATCATATCAATATAGCTCGCTTATACACAATAGTCATGTATAAAATTGACAAAAGTAGAGTAAGTAAGGATGCAAAGGATTGCAGAGGGCATGATTAACGTAAACACGCTGGAAGCTCATTCAGTGGAGCGGTGAGTGTGTTAAAATGCAGTGTAATGGTTGTCGCTGGTGCTGACGATGTCGCTATTGCACTCCAGTGACTTGAGGACCAGATCCAGAGCTGCTTTGCTCACGTTGAGGCTGTACCGCTGCCTGACTGCAGACAGGATATGCAGGACGTGGCAACCCTTCTCTGCATCTACAGGAGGAGGAAACGAGAGTCACGCGTTACAATTGCCTGTTTTCTGTGATTGGCAGAAGTGTAACATCAAAGTAGTCAGCAGTGGAGTTGAATTAAAACAAAATGTCTCCGGTTGGTTGTAGGGGCAAACTAATTTTATGTAGAGGTATTTTATTCTCTGCATCGGTTGAAACATGTCCTATGTGATATCCAGATGTTGTGTTACCAGAAAGAACAACAAGTCTACGTACACTTGTCTCTTTTGGAGTCCTCCCTGATAATGTCTTTGACGGCCATGAAGAGATCTTTGTCCTGTGGAGTCACCTGATGAAGAACAACAGTGTTACCCACGACACACGGAATATTCTGCCACAACGAGAACTCATAGAAGATTTCTCTGCCGTTTCTTACATGATAGACTTCATCCTGGGATTTGACCTTGCGGTATACAATACCCTGATCCTGTAAGATCTGCAGGGCCTCCTTGAGAAGCTGCCGTAGCTGCTGGACACCAGATGGACCTGCAACAGGCTTCAGAAAAAAGCACCGTCTTTAATTTAACCAACTAAATGTTTTCAACAAAACCATTAACTATATTAAACTCTTTCTTCAATATTTCCGTCTCACTTCAACTGAATCTTAAATAAGAATCAAGTTTGCTTTGTTTCATATGAAATCTCAGTTATATTTTAGTTTCACTTTAGCTGGACTCTTCAAACTAAGTCTGAAGTTGGATATTTGTTTCATCCACCCACTGCAGATCCTCAAAAAGAAAATGGTTCCACAGTATTATTCTGCTCTACCTGATCTGAAGAGTCTGTCTGAGGCTGGCTGGAGATCAGAGGCTGCAAGAGGTCCTGGACATCATAGGGTCTGAACCTGGTCACCGAATTCTGCTGAAAGAAATCCTTGATGATATCTGTTGCCTTTTTGAGGGAACTGACAGGCGAGTCACTGAGAGACAGACACAAAAAGAAATGAAGCATTAGTACAAATTGCAGTACAGCTAAAAGAAGCTTTAATAATTCTACGTTGATGTGGCGTAACATTATGACCACTGACAGGAGAAGTGAATAACATTAACCATCTTGTGACAAGTCAATGTTCTGCTGGTAAACTTTTGGACCTGGCATTCATGTGGATGTTACTTAGACATGTACCACCCACCTAGACCAGACCAGATACCCCCACCCCATAGCAATGATGATGTTGATTCTTGATGGCAGCAGCCATCCCCAGCAGGATGCAGCCTGACACAGACACACACACAAAAATGTTTAAGAACAATTCAAAAAACATGAAAAACTGCACAAAGCCTCCAAATTCACTAGATCACAAACTGATCAAGTATCTGCGGGATGATCCAAGGAGACCCCTCCCCTCAGCCCATAGGACCCCACCCCACACACACTAACAACATTCTGTTTCCAGACACCATAGGACACCCTCAGAAGGCACAGGGGAGACCTACACAATATTAGGTCATAATGTTATGCCTGATCAGTGCATTTTGAATTCAACCGCTGATCCCATGACTGACTCTTTTCAGGTTATATCCTGAGGAAGTTTTCAGTCTCCCGTAGAGTTATAAAACTGTTTAGTTAGTTCACAGCTACAAGGGCAGAATATTTTAAAAGGCTCTCATTACTAATGATCAGATATCACTTTACAGTGTTTTTTTTCCTATATAGTTAAAAAGAAGTAAAACTCTCTATGCAAACTCTATGCATGAGCACCTCTGCTGAGTAGGCCGACCCAAGTGTGTGTTCACACTACCAAATGAATGTGGTCCAAGTGACCACCTCCAAATATGGTCTGAGACTGGATCACAATCAGACTGCCCGGGATTTTATCGCATGGTCTAAACAGGGCAGGATGTTCACATCTGGTTATTTGAGTGATCCAATCACCGCGAGTACACTGCGCGTGATTCCGTCATTAAAAAAACATGTCAACAACTGGTGATGCGTTCATGCCGATGAACAAGGAGCTGTCTGTAGTTAAGTTACCCATTTTCTCAATAATCACTGCTATATCTATTTAACTTAATTACTGGGGCAATGTCTCTGCTGTGCTGTTTGCAGCACTGACATTAATCTGTGAATGGAAGCTTCCAGTTATAATTTAGTTATTTTAGGCAGTAAAATAACTGTGAGGCCGGAGATCAATGATCAGATAACTGAGGGAATGTGTGTGATCTGATCTTAGAAAACGCATTAAAATAACCAGGTCTGTACCGTCCCCAAACTACTTATCAGGAAAGAAACAAGAACAAACCCTTGGGCTGGACAAAGATGGAGCTGCATTTCACAGTGGATGGTGGAGAGCATGCGTCCCAGTTAGAGATTAGTGGCGATAACAGAGGGGTGTGTGTAAAGAGGCCAACAGAAGAGAGAATAATACCACAGTGCATCAAACCCACAGTGGAAAATGCATCAAACTGGAGTTCAACACCTGCTGTGAATCATATTAGAGTTTTAGTTTCACTGCTTCTAAACCTCGTTCCAGTAGTACGAGAACATTTTGAGTTGAACACTTGACTCTGTCTTTGATTGTGTCTCTCAGTTTACTCTGAGGGGGTGGGGATGGATGTTTGTACCCCTCTGTGTTGGGCTGCAGCAGTTTATCGTAGCACTGTCTGTAGAGCTGAGGAACCTCCATCATCCACGCTATCTGAACCGCCATCACTGGGTCGTTCACTTTATCTGGGAACACACACAAACACACGGATGATGCATTGGCTGAAGACAACAATGGCTTATACTGTCATATAAAACACGTGCTGGGTGCAGCTGTGTGTGAGAAACTACTCTGTGAGCAAGCGCATGTTTGTGTGTGAGCACTTATTGACGCCACCTTAATTTACATGGTGGATGGTGAACTGCAACTCTGAGACGCAAATGATAGCCTTCTACACTTACAGTAGGTGGAGGCCATGATCTCTCTCTGCTGCCTTGACGTCTTGACCGGGCCTCTGACTCGGAGCAGCTCGCCAAGCTCCAGGTGGCAGTGTTCCCGCTGGGCTTGCCTCAGCTTCATCAGCTCAGCCTCTAGGTTGAAGCCTCCCTGAGCTCCATCACTGTGCTTCCCCGCTGCTGGAGACGATAAAATAATAGGGGGTGTTACAGACATGTTTGCAGGGCTGTCAATAGAATAAAACATTTAATCATGATTAATCCATAGTTAATTTAACATGCAATTAATGCAAATTAATCACACTTTTCCTGTTTTAAATGGACCCGGAGGAGATAAAGATGGATAAAGACCCTTGTCTTAAATTGCTTATGTCATTAGGGTTTCTTCTCATACTGGCATATATTTTTATTAGGTCTGTCAAAGTTAACGTTTCAACAACTATTTAAATTTAAACAGATAAAAAAAAAATTGTATAGTGCTTAAAAGCTCATAAACAATCTATCAGTGACTTTGGCTCTGTCGTTGCTCTACACTCAGTGGTGGCAGTATGGGTCTGCAATCTAAAGCATTCCTAACGATTGCCATCAAATATACAATTACTTGTCAGTTCGTTAGGTACACTAGTGAATGCATTCTAATATAACAGTGTGTATTCGCTATCGCTAGTGTACCTAATGAACTGGCAGGTAAGGAGTATGACACAAGCAAACTATGCTGATGCATTCTGTTTGTAGCAATAGAAAAGAAAAATTAGTCTGATACGGTCAGACAAATACACAAATGTGAATTATTCCTCAACCTCCGAATTCGATTTTGAGTTCCGAGTGTTGGGCGCAGGCAAATATGCCCCTGGACACAACTAGATGGATTATAACCAATCAGAGCAACACAACATGTTGCAAACCCATACTGGTTGTTTACGAATGCTTGTCAGTGGTGCTGCTCTATATAGTCATGATATACAACCTGCCACATATTGATTAAACTTTTATAATAATAAAACTAACTGTTTAAATATATTTTTTTTACATATGCAGCTGAGCAGGAAGGATGTGAAAAGGCTCATAAAAACCTTTTCATACGTAAAAGTGTGGCTGAGAGCCTCTCTCCTCTCACTGCGTAGTGACTCAATATGTTCCTGCTTCTTTTGGAGCTTAATAGAGAGTTTAACATGAAGTACAACCATGCTAACACTGAGATTCAAACAAATGTAAACTCACATTTATTGGGATCCTGCTCCTTTTTCAGTAGGTCACTTTTCCAGCAGAGGCAGTTTATAACACCTGTACTATCATCCACTGTGAACAAGAGCAACGGTACAAAGAAGATGTGGATGTCAAAGACATGGCATTTGCATGCTTTTAAACAGCAGGACAGTGTAGGTATCAGCTTGTGAGTGGAAACCGACTGATCATAATGTAACCATGATGTGTAATTACTATACACGCTGCATGCTACAAGTGATGACTAGGATCTCCAAAAGGTATGCAGAAAAAACTGACTGTAATGATTGCGCACAGCGACACTACCTCCATAAACGAAGAAGTCCTCTCTTTCCCGCTTGTAAACCACTGTCCCCAGTACGTCAACTTTGTAGATCGGATGCGAGTTGTAGAAGTAAATACCTTGTACAAAACAATAAATAATTCATTAATAAAAATAGTATTAACCTAAATTGAATGACATTTCTGGACTGCATGTGAACAAACCAACTGTTTGACCAGTTGGATAACAACTAGTACAGCACAAGTATCTATAATTGCAATGAACACAAGGAGAATTAATGACCTCACACTGTCTTAAATTCTAAACTGTGGCAGTCTGTTAAATGAGGCCTCATCTAACAGACAAATACTAATTTTCAATTAATCCAAAGTTAGCAGGATCTTGTATGCTAAGTTAGCTCAAGCTCTAAACTTACTGTACTGGTTATTTAGGCATATCATAATAAATAGTAGTTACTTAATTCCTACCCACACTGTTTGCTAAGCTTACACTAAGAATCTTGCGTGCTGCAGGTGTTGTTACCTGGTACCTGCGTTGACTCTGTCATCTCCAGGATGTCTCTGACATACAGTCGAGCGAAGGCAGAAAAGACCGGGTCCAGTCCCCACAACATCGACGGGGCCTCTTCCGTTGGATCCATCGTAGCTGACTGCATTTCATCGTGAAAGCAAACCGATAATTTACCCTTTTTACATGTTCCCTCCCGCTGACGACAAACTGCCCGTGTCAAGTAGGTAGAAGCATGGGTAGAAGAACGTAAACGAGTTTCTTCTTCTTCTTCTTCTTCTGTGATTTTTGTCGGAAATGGGCGTAACACCGCCCTCTGCAGGATTGGATTAGTCACATAGCTCGTGTATATATAATAACATATTTATATATTAAATGTGCTAGATATAAAATGTGTTAGAATGATCACGCTGGCGGAATATATATTTTTTATATTCAAAACGAAATTTAAAAAATGACATTTTCCCGGCTGTGCACAATGTGTCGCAATGGCTTATGGGGCGTGTAGTTACAGGGGACACAAAGAGACACAAACTGTTGTGTTTATTATGGCAACCAGTGGACCGTAATGGACACGCAGTAAGACGTTAAAGAGCAGGTAGTTTGCCGCAGACATGTTGCTGTTCTTGATGAGAATAAGTAGTTTAAGCGTGTGTAAGGCAGTCTTTGGTCTGCCGGACAGATGAGGGCAGCAGAAGACCAACTGTCAAAGCACGAGGAGCGAGAAAAAAAGACCCTCGCGCGCGCTCGTGAACGCGCAGCGACACTAAATCCGCTAGATTACTAAACGCTTCTCACACCAAGGAAAGATGACCGTTTGTACCGTTTTAGCGAATATAAATGCGCTGAGTAACTGTACTCGCCCTTATCCTAAAGGAAACGAATGAAGTATTGTGTGGAAGACAAACCGTTTATTTGGAAGTAGCCTTTCTTCTGTGTTTTTTTTTGTCTTTTTGGTTGAAGAAAGAGATCCACACAGGGTTGACGGGCCAGCGGGTCGCCAGGAGTTGGAACAACGACGAGCTTCTCGTAACTACTTTGCATTTAAAAAAAAAAGTCTTCTTTTCGGTCAATTTCAAACGCTAGAACACGTCTCGGTTAATCTTTAGTTTCTAGTTTAAGGTTTAGCAATGACCCATGAAGGGCTATTCGCTGGACTGACTGGTCAAAACAGTGTCAAAAGCTAAGTAAGCTAGGTTTGGATCTTAACTGATTCCGTGTGGATATCTATATCTAACGGGACACATGTAAAACCAAAGACTAAACCGACACTACTGTTACGTCCCTTTTTTTGAACTTTCCAACTGAATGATCCAGGATTCACTATGTCGTTTTTTAATTTCCGTAAAATATTTAAATTGGGATCGGAGAAGAAGAAGAAACAATACGAAAACGTCCGCAGAGACGAGAATCCAGAGGAAATATGGGATATAATTGGTGAATTGGGAGATGGAGCCTTTGGGAAAGTGTTTAAGGTGGGTGTTTACTTCTTCTCAGCACCGTATTCACATCTTCCACATCCATGTGTTATACTGGAAAATACTTTTTTTTTTTTTATACGAAATTAAACAAAAAGTGAGTCACTTTTGTCATCCCTACTCCAAATGAATCATGTGACCGAAGACAACTTTCCAGCAGTGTCACTAAAGGCTTGTATTGCTTTGACCCACCCACTAACTCCAGACCAGAACAGGGCTGGTGTCACTGCTGGGCTCCTTCTACACAGGGATCCAATTAATATGCTTGCACATGAAGACCTGGAGACATTTATTGACTAGGTGCACACACATTGTCTTGCAAAGTGGACATTTAGGATGCACAAGCTGAGCTAGTGTCATGGCAACACCCTTGTTATGAGTTTAAGGAAACGCATTGTTTGCTTTGTACCTAATTCATAGTTGGGAGCCAGGAGCTTCATTTGCATGAGTGAACATACATTTTATCACACCTGGAAGTCTGTGTATTCTGTTTCGTTCTTTGTTGCCAAACACTATTTTTGGATCCTTTTATAATTGTTGGATTTACCCAAGATTTCCTGCCAATTCTGCATACTTCAGAGAAGTCTAATCTTCTTGCACATTTAGTCACAGGTTGACAGTTTCACACTATTTCAGCACCAAGGATTATTTGAACTAAACTCAACGTTCTCATCAGGAAAGGACCAAAACAGACCTTTTAACAATGATTGTTTCGCAGATTGATAGCCGAGTTTGGTCTGCTAAGTATCAACAGTTTCTGGAAAATGCCTGTTTGAATTTGTCACCTTTTTTAGTTGCTGTATTAGTTAAGCTTGTTTCACCCCACCAAATGTCCATAACCAAAATAGAAGTTCACTCTCAGATATCGAGTATCAATCAGGGAATTTGTTTGGCATTAGTTTTGTCTGGAAAAATGAGTACAATATACATAAAATATGAATGCCAGGTAATTTTCTTTTGAGCGACTGACAATTGTTCATGAACTGAAGGACATCAACAAATACAGTGTATATTAGTATTGTGTTTATACATTATGCCTGTGCTTTGGCTCATCCAGTTTATAATGTCCCACTGCAGTACCCACACTGTGTTGATATATTTAGTAGATTATGTGGGTCTTGTGTGTTTTCCGAACAGCCTGTATGGCTGACTGCAGAATACAGGCATATCACCAGGAAGTGGCTGCATCCCATATCGCAGAGTGAACTTCACTGAGAAGCCAAAACGAACTGGAGGAATTTGTTCTGCTGACATATTCCGATCTGCTGCAAGTGTGTGTTTATTTGTTGCTTTTAAAGGCACTTGACAGCTGTGTGAGATGTTTGTAGCAAGAGAGGTCAAGACCACCTCAAGCTCAACGTTGGCCCTTGTCCGTCCTGAGCCATACAGACAGTGCGAAAAATCTACATTGCCTGAACTAGATGTGACCACGAATGTAGCAAGACTTGAGAATGTGAGCCGAATTACCGAGTCCTCCAACCGTTCTCGCAACTTTATAACCTACAGGCTCAGAACAAGCAGACGGGTATCCTGGCTGCAGCCAAAGTTATTGACACAAAGACCGAGGAGGAGTTGGAGGACTACATGGTGGAGATCGACATCTTGGCCTCCTGCGACCACCAAAACATTGTCAAACTGCTCGATGCTTTCTACTACGAGAGCAAACTGTGGGTGAGTAAGGGAGAGAGCTGTCTGTGTGGCCTTTGCTTTACCATTCAAGATGGTAAAATATAGATATAACCATAAATTTGACCAAAATCTACAATATTTGTGCAGTTAATGTAGTATTAATGCAAGGGCTTTTGATGTATATGTACGTTTCTTTACTGCTGTACTGTTCTTATTGAAGTTTGTGATCAAAGTTCACACGAGCAGCAGAAACAAGGAATTTAAAGAGCTGTTAATCATCATACCAGTTAATAATCCATCCGCTCTGGACATGAGCTCATTTTTGCATGCCTTTGTTTTCAAGCAACAAAAGCAATTAATGTTTTATAAAGTTTTTCTAATCTATTTCTTTTTTAAAAAAAAAAAAAAAGTGTATTATGGCACCATTTGAGCGTGTCTTATGAGTTTAGTGCATGTAAATAAGACGAAGCAGACAGATCTGTGTGAGTAGATATGGATTTTAGCAATAAACACAGAGCAAGTGTTCTTAAATAAATTAACAGTGTGTGAGGGGGGACTCTGTGACACAGGTGGATTACAGGTTGGTTCCAGTATTTCAGGGCTTTTCTCTCTCCTGTCATGCACCGAATCCAAACATGCCCAACAAATAACATGTTCAGTGTGGATGACGAAAGGCCTATAAACCCAGGGATGGAAATATCACGCGTCAACTCACAACTCACCTAAGACAGTCAGGTTATTGTAAAGTCTTGTGATCACCCAGGTGTTTAATTTCAGGGCACTGCTTGGAACACTCTGCCCTTTTCCTCTCCATTGTCCTCTGAACAATGACCACAGCCTGATGGTGGTTGATTTTTATCCGCGTGGCACCTATTTATGCAGAAATGAGAGTCTTCAGGAAGTTTCCTCCTGGAGATGAATGAGGTGACTTCACTTGATAGCAGCATAGTAAAAAGTTGTCACCCACTGACCTTTGTTTCCCCTTCACTGTAACTTCAGTTGCACAATAACTCTTCTGAGGCTCTCCTTTCACTTCTGTGCTGTTGCTGGTGCAGGTGAGATTACATACAGCCACGTTCTCACTATTTCTGCCACATGAATGGGTGAGAATATGTGGGTGCAAAGTTCGACGTGCACTTGTTCGTGCGTGTCAAATAAACAAGCGGGAGAGGAAGCCACAGCCCCGACCCGTGGTTCCTCTCTGTCCGCTGCCACTCTGAAAAACCACTGTGGGGGCCATTGTACAACAGCAGAGCCACTAAAACAACAGCACGCCCACAGAGAAACACTAGAACCGTGTGCACGTTGAATAGCCAAGATTGTTCGGAGACTTGACGCATTGTGTGTCTTGTGAGGGCTTTGTTGTTGGAAATGCAAACAGTCTTGAAAACCTCGGCTGAATCAAGGCATGCCACAGTCACGTTTTTATTGTTTATAAAAGATTGTGTCACTTTCTGTTTTAAAATATTGGCTGACCCTTAGAGAAATGCTTGGGACTTAACCAATGTGTCAGCCACAATTAGTTTCTCAATGGTTTAACAGTTGCAGAAGTGCAGCTTTACTTCCTCTACCTTAAGAGTGACATTTAACTAACTGTTCCCCAAATCTCTGCAGAAGGGTTGTTTAGCGTCATGCTGTAAGGGTAACATTGCATTTAAGTACGGACACTTGATGCCTTGCCTTACTTACTTACTGCACATTTCTATACTCACCGATGTCTGGTGTGTCCATAGATACTCTAATCCTATTTACAGAAAAAGGCTAAGGTCTGGCAGTATAACTTGCAAGCTAACTAGCAGCTGTGTGAAACCCTTTCCACAATGTGGCCCCAACTGGGCCAATCCTCTTACATCAGCAGCCAGCCATACTGAAAGCTCCTAAATGCCTTTAAGAGCTCAGAGTGTTCCATTGATGTAGGTTGGGTAGAGGTTCATTCTCAAATTCCCTTTGCCCAGTGAGTAGTCTAGATGCATAATGAGTATGGTGATGAGGAGAACATCCTACAGACAGTTCTTTTATGTATTCCAGCATACTAAATGCATAGCTGGCAGTATTTTTTGGAGGGCCTTTCAAACCTTCATAAAGGATTTTAAAAGTCACAGGGTTCAACCAGAGCATTACTGCATCATGAATACCAGCACCCACCTCTGTTTGGATGCGTTCTGTAGCACAGCTCACTGCAAATCATCATGTAATAAAGACAAGTTTTATGTGTTTTATGTGCAAAAACGCTGACACCTTTCTCTCTTTCCTCTTGCCGGCAGATTCTCATTGAGTTCTGTGCAGGAGGGGCTGTGGATGCTGTCATGCTTGGTGAGTCCGGATTTCCACTTTCCACACACATTGTAACATTGAAGAGGAAACTGGTCGTGTTGAAGCACCAACCAGCAGCAAAGTGAACAAAAGACATCAGAGGACTAGGAGGAGAAGTTTTATTAGTGTATTTCTGGGCGGGGGAATTCAAAGCTTGTATTTGTGTGACCTTTGATTCTGCCCTGCAGAGCTGGAGAGACCCCTGACAGAGCCTCAGATCAAGGTGGTGTGTAGGCAAACTCTGCAGGCGCTCGTGTACCTCCACGAAAACAAAATTATCCACAGAGACTTGAAGGCAGGAAACATCCTCCTCACATTGAACGGTGATGTAAAGCTGGGTAAGTTAACGACGGACAGTGCATGATTTCCAGCCTGAAAGACTTCTGATCATTTCAGTCCACCTCTAATAATAACGTCAATTTCCGTGATTCAGACCTTCATCCATAAATGCTGAAATTAGTATCGTCTTTCCTTACAAAGGGAAAAAACATAAGTGAGGTCACAGTCTGACTCTGTAGACAAGGTTTTGATTATCAATGGATTGTTCCATCATGATTTAACTGCTAAAAATGGCACAGTCCAGTGACACACTTAATTCACATGTGCAACCCAAATACATTGTTCAGTTACTGAGGTTAGCATTTTGTTTACATTATTCATACACAGTCCTACCAAAAGAAAAAACAGCTTTTAGTCACAGTATCATGTGGTGTCATGTTGACCAGAAAAACAGCTTGCCACTTGGAGGTTTTCTGCGCTTACTTTTAGCCTGTTTAAAGCTTAAACGTTCACATGATCCCTCTTGTGACAATTCACTCCATGCATTTTAAACAGTCATTTGAAAGAATGTGTGCTGTGCTCAGGGCTGTGATGCTTGCTATTTCAGAAGATTTACAGAAAAGGAACAGTTAATTATACTAAAATAATTGGATCAGCAGAGCCTTAAAATAGCCCAGATTACATACACAACAATACAACTAGATCCAACATTTGCAGTTCAATAGCGTCACTTGTTCATCAGTATTTAATACTCCTTAACTCCCAGTGCAACTTTACCTACTTTAGCCTTCATGCTAATGTTTCTAACAGTATATCTGATATTTCACCAGGTCAGTATTTGTATATATTTGTTTTTTGTTTTTACTTTAGTTTTTATCTAATCTACTTTTTCTCTAGTTTATTTGGATACCATTCTCTGAGTCCAGAAACTTTTGTTGTACACGTCGGAACAGATTACATGTACAGTAATGAGGAGCTGCACGTAGTCTTTCGAACTTGTAGTCTTGTCAATTTGTCTTTAAAACACGAATTAGTGGCCTTTAATTGCAGCAGCATCGGCTGGTTATGTGTGCACCAGCACATCTACTGCAGATGCACCATAGCAGCTGACTTAGAGAGCTATGAGTCACTGGTGAAATAACACAGCAAGCATTTTATCAAGTGACATAACAACACACACTGCAGTGCCTGTATATCTGCCTGCTGGAACACTGATGAGCTGTTACTTACACATGACGGCAACAAAGAATGATGCCATCATGCAAATCTAAGAAGTCTAACAACAACGGAAGGCTGTTAATTTCATGCACTGATGCAATTAGCCACTGAGTAGATTCTGTTTTTCTTATGTGTGGCTGCATTTGTTAAAGAAACGTTGACTGTTGTGTTCCTCTGGCTAATTGGTATTTCTTGAATCATATGCCTTCCAGCTGACTTTGGTGTGTCTGCCAAAAACACCAAGACGCTGCAGAGGAGAGACTCGTTCATTGGAACGCCTTACTGGTGAGTGGAACATAAAGCTCAGCCAAATCCTCTTTCACTTTTGCCCCGACTTCTCTTTAATCAATGAATTAATTTTTTTTTTTTTTTAATGAAATGCGTCTTTTTTTCAGGATGGCTCCAGAGGTGGTGATGTGCGAGACATCCAAGGACCGTCCATACGACTACAAGGCTGACATCTGGTCTCTCGGAGTCACCTTGATTGAGCTGGCACAGATTGAGCCGCCCAATCACGAGATGAACCCCATGAGAGTCCTGCTGAAAATAGCCAAGGCCGATCCTCCTACCCTGATGCAGCCGTCACGTTGGTGAGTCACAGTGTGGAGCTCTGACGTCCAGTTCAGGAGGTTGCCTTGTTTTTTTTTTTGTAATTCTCTTGGGCTCATTAGATATTTTCCTATATCTCATTCGGTTTTCATGACTTCTTGCTTGGAAATATTGTTAAAGACCAAACTAACGTTATTCTCGACTCTTAACTTTCAGGTCCCCGGAATTTAGCGATTTCCTAAAGCGATGCCTGGACAAAAACGTGGACAACAGATGGAATGCTGCACAACTTCTACAGGTAACATTACCTCAAACATCTGTAAAGCTCAGTACCCCTGTTTTACTGTCTATCCATTACCTCAGCTCCCCATCTGGCCAGCCACCTAAATCATGTAACCCTCTTTCCTCCAACCCATACCCGCATACCACCTGTTATTAGAGCATAAGCAGTAGACGACATCTGTTTACCTGCTCCGTGTCAGGTACTGAACCGTCTGTCCTGGCAAGTCTGACACTCATCCCTCTGCGCTTGAGCTGACATCAGCAGAGCAGGCTTTTCTTTTTCCATGGGGTTTAAGGTGCTGGGCCAAGTCAGAGCCACTTACTTACCGAGGAGCAGCGAGGACACATTCATATGCGCACACACACGGGAAATACTGTTCCACGCTGCAGCTAAAGGATTGTTTTGTGCCTAGCAAGACTTGATGGGCTTGAAAATACAAAATAGCGATTTGCCACCAATGAAGGTTTTGATATCGAAGAAGCTGCATATTTTCAGGCCTGCGATAGACTATGTGCAGCAGATCTCTAAGCCGAAGAAGGTGAGGTTGTAGACATAGTGTTAGTAGTCTCAGTTTGGTTTGCATTGAAGAAAATATTTTTTAAGTGCACTCTGAGAAAAGATGCAGAAGAACTTGAAATATTTTGCCATAATTGTTAAAGATTTGTTTTTGTTGCCTGTACTTTGACGCTAGAAGAGTCTGTTAGCAATTTGTATCCGAAACTCTGTGGGATTAGTCGCCAGCGGGGTGTCAAGCGCCGACTGCTAATTATCTTGAAGTGCTTTGACTGCAGAAGTTGATTTGTTCAGACATCACAGTCTGATCACACGTTAGCATTTAAATGAAACCTTAATATGAAACTTTTGTCTTTGTCTTGTTCACAGCATTCGTTTGTGTCCAACGTGACAGGCAGCAAGCCACTGAGGGAGCTGATAGCTGAGGCGAAGGCTGAGGTCACTGAGGAGATTGAAGAGCACAAAGAAGAAGAGGAGGAGGACGAGACAGAAGCACACCTGGTGAGTCGGATGTTACCTGAAATCGAACCGCAGATGATTTTCACTGTTGTGTGAAAATGTTGGGGACTGACTATTTAACATACTGGCCTGTAAAGAAAATATCTCTTGTCATTTGCTCTACAGTTCTGTATATTTGTAGGTTGTCTGTGTAACGAATACATAAAAGTCATTTTATATTCATTAAAATGACTTTGCAGATGTTTTGTATCTACATTCATGACTGCAGAGCTTATCTTTTACTATTTTATGCAAAGAAAATAGAGTTGCACTTTACTGTTATACCATTGAGTTTCCTAAATGATTCATCAAATCTTTGGTTAACTTTTGCTATCAGTAAAAGTGAATGATACATTTATAACTTTGATGCAAGTACCTTGCTTATGGGTGGACAATAAGGATGGGATTATCTGCGGTTTGCCTTTGAACTATACTCAGCAGAAACTTAACTGGAGCTGTAGTCTGTTGGACAAACCAAATGAGTGTCTTCCAGAGTCAGTCTTTTTATTTTTCATCCCTCTGGTGGAAGCACTGGAAGAATAGAGAGGAAATGTCGTATTAATATCCTCGAAAAGCTTCCTGTTTGACTGCTTGTTAAACATGGACTGTTGATTTCATAACATCCATAAGGGATCATTGCATCAGTGAATACAATTTTTTGCTTTTCTTCAGGGACACAAACGTGCCCCATCTGATGTCAGTGTTGCCAGCTCGGAGGATGAGAAGATCCCCCTCTCTCCCTCCATCTTGGAATCAGTCCCTGAAAAGGTCGAGCCAATTCTGCCGGTCCCCGCCCCCACAGAGCTCCCCGTGGCAAACCACGTGTCGGACACCAGCTTCATAGAGGAGCCTGCTGCCGCTGCTGCAGAACAGCTTCCAGAGGAGGCTTCAGACACTCTGGTTAATGATGAAACGGTAGAAGAGACACCAGTAGAGGAACATGTTCCAGAAGCAGAAGCAGACGTCGCTTCACCCGAGCCAGAGACTGAACCAGAGGCACCTGCTAAGGAAATGCAGCAGCTGGAAATAGCCACCGAGGATGAAAAGGAAGTGGACACAGCTGAAGATGCAGAGCACTCAGAGGTCACTGAAGCTCCCCAGGAAGAAAAGATGCCTGAGCAGGAGGAATCAAACACTCCAGCAGTGGAGGTGGAGGAGGAGGAGGAGGAGGAGAACGACGAAGAGCGGTACAAACATCTAAAAGTGACTTTGACGCTACCAGAGCAAGACAAAGTTGTCCTAAAAGAGCAAAATGAAGAGAAACCCACAGAAAATGATAAAGTGTATGCTGAGGATGAGAAGATGGTGCCAGACAAACCTAAGGACGATAAAGAGAAAGACGTAGATTCAGGAAGTGGCTCAGCTGCAGATAACAGCAGTGTAGACCTCAATCTGTCTATCTCAAGCTTTTTGTCCAAAACAAAAGAGCCTGGATCTGTCTCTATACAGGTAAGACACACTTCTCACTGCAAAATATCAGAAATCATGTCAAAGACGCATCTAAAAACTCTTCTTTATGGTTTTCTCAGGACACCAGGCGTCAGAAGAAGACTCTGAAAAAGACTCGCAAATTCATTGTGGATGGAGTGGAAGTTAGTGTTACTACATCGAAGATCGTCACTGACAATGACACCAAGAACGAGGAGATGAGATTCCTGAGGTAGTGTGTCTTCATTTACATACACAGCCGGCGGCCGTTTTATGAAAATACTTTGAAAATGAGTTTCAACTTTACTGTGTGGAGTTAATTAAATGCTGAAGCTTCTTCCTACTATTGAACTGTATACAAAACAATACATTGATCAATACCCTTTTCCCCCCCTTCTTTTTTCCTTCTTCCGATCCACCTCCTCTGCAGGCGGCAGGAGCTGAGGGAGCTGCGTCTCCTGCAGAAGGAGGAGCAGAGGGCCCAGCAGCAGCTCAGCAACAAGCTGCAGCAGCAAAAAGAACAGATCTTCCGCCGTTTCGAACAGGAAACCACCGTGAGTCACTTCACTAAATACTATGGTTATGTCCCCAGTTCAGAGAGTTTGAATTCCCTTCGTTTTCGCTGGATCCTATTTTGTCCATGATGGCGGCGTTTGTCTCAGGTTTTCTTTCACACTTCCACGGCAATTGATTGGCAGGCAGAAAAATTAGTCAGAATCAATTCAAGATTCATCTGTTACCTCTGATTCTTTATATCTGTGAAGGTTCTCAGTCATCCAGGTCATAGTATATCAAACAGACAAAAAGATAAAACAAAGTAACTGCACTCATTGGGTTTTCTTGAAGACATTTCACCACTCATGCAAGTAGCTTCTTCAGATTTTCAGATGACTGTTGTGAACGCCTTGAGTCTGGAGTTTCTGGCAATTAATGCGTCCTCCCCTTTGCCTTTGGATTTGCTCCTTAAAATCCTATGGCAAAATTCTAGTTAACTGCTGCAGCCCTTGTTAGATGTAATGTAGTTCACTTGCCTCAGCTTAATTTATCACAACTTGTGTAACCACAAGCCTTACTTTCACATTCAACCAAAAACTTGTCTCTCTCTATTCCCTTTTAAATTTCCATGAATTCTTGGCTGCCGAAGCACCTCACGGAAATCAGTGTGGCCCTTCCAAAACTGTTCATGAGGTGCATCTGGACACGTTGTTATATGAATCTTTGTTTTGACCTTCTCCAAACATAAATCCTTCCAGATGCAGCGTGTAGAAGAACATGACTCATCTGACTGTTACTTTCTTCAACTGTGCAGAGATCCAAACTTTGTTGTTCTTACTGCTTGTCCTTGTGAGTTTGCCACAAATGGAAGCAGTTTCTGCACCAGACTGTGTGAGGGACTTAATTCTGGTGTGTTGTCAATATTGTGGCTGTTCATAGGAACGAGGTAACAATACAGAACTTGATACCAAGATTGTTTCCTTTTGTGAGGTCTGTTTTTATATATAATACTACCTGAGTGAAACTGGTCAAGGCTTCAGTTGTTACCAGTGCTCTACAAAGAGCTTCATCCAAGTGTTGCAACTAAAAATGTGATCAGTACATTAGTGGAGAGAGAGAGGAATATAACTGGGAAAGGTCTAGATGTATGGCAGCATAATGTAATCATACCGTGACTCATATGAACAATAAATGTCATCCATAAAGTTAATAATTGAAACGGGTGTACTTAGTTTTACTCTTATTTGTACAGGTGCTGTTTCTAAATCTGTTTCACTGTGAATGAAGTCAAATTACATCCATTCTGCTCAGTTTTTGTAATGTAATGGTCAAACTGAGATTTAGGCTGAAACACTGAAAGAATCTCAGACTTGTTTAGCTAAAGGTAAAAGTGTGCTTGTCTAAAGCTGTATGCAGACATCTCACACATACAGGTTGAATGGTTTTGTAGGTAACCTCCCAAATCTCCCAAACGGAAAGCAACATGGAGCAGGCCCCTAGTGGACGTGTCCTGTTCCCTTAAAACATAAAACGAACAAACAGTCTCCGACGTCTCTGATGTCACTTATGTACATCTGCTTTCCAGCTTTACTCAAGCTTCAGCAGAAGTCTTAATTGCTGAATTTTAACAATAATTGTCAATTTTGCCGATCGTCACTTCCATTGAAAGAACAAAATAAATATTTAATGATCTCAATGAAATTAATAACATGAAAACCTATTTAAAATTTACTAAATTGCATCTGTTTTTTTTTTTTTTTACATTAAAATAACAGTCAGCAAACATTTTTAACATCTTTGGCTTTCTCTTACAGATGTAAAATTCCAAGTTTAAAGGTCTGCTCTGAGTTACGAGCAAATCAAAATGCGTCACTGAACTCCATTCCCTTGAAGCCTCAGGTCCTCCATCAATACGTCACATTCAGTAATTAGTATATGACGTTGTTTGGGATAATCAGCAGTTCATCCACTCTTTGGATTCTCTTTGGATGCTTCATTTTTCTCACAGTGTCTTTTCATTTTCTGTGAAAAGTAACAGATCTGACTCTTTCTGTCCACCAGAGTAAGAAGCGCCAGTACGACCAAGAGGTGGAGAACCTGGAGCGACAGCAGAAGCAGACCATCGAGAGGCTGGAGCAGGAGCACACTAACCGGCTCAGGGACGAGGCCAAACGCATCAAAGCTGAGCAGGACAAAGAACTCTCCAAGTACCAGAACATGCTGAAGAACCGCAAGAAAGAGGTTAGCCGCATGACTCTGCCACCTCTCATGTTCTTTCACCTCCTGCACCCACATGTTCCTATTTATAGTAGGTTGTTGTGACACACACACACACAAACAAACCTCAGATCTGATCTGAAGTGTTAAATAACCTCTGTTTAGCCGGGCGAGGCTAAATCAGTCCATACTGCCACTTCTAATCTATTTTCTCATGAAGACCTAATCTGTCTGCAGCTTTTGTCTCATTTTATTTTCATCTGTTGCTAATGGCTGTACTGGTGCAGGGCAGACAAGAAGTGGGACTTTCTCCAAAGCATGTGACAAACGCTATCATGAAACATATTAACCCATTCAGGCCTAAATACTCTTCTGTAAACCCCCTCTCAAAACCTGAGGTTTTTCAGAATATGTCAACACTAAAACCTTAATTTCTCAGGCTCTGTAGCAGATAAAAACATGAGATAAAAAGCATTTAACAGCTTACTTCTTTGGCTTTCAACTTGACTGACTTGCTAGGGCATAATCTTCAAATGCATTTTTTT
>JASGAT010369644.1:0-27183 GCA_030220025.1 Chelon auratus | reverse complement strand
AAAAAAAAAAAAAAAAAAACACCATACCACCACCCCCTTCTGACTATCATACAGTACTCCTTAATCATAGTTAGTCATCCAACAGGAATAGACACATAAGTTCAGGAATCACTGTCTAAACTGCGGGACAAAAGAAGAGACGGCCTGCAATGTTTCATAAAAGAAGCAAGGTTTAATTTACAGTTTTACTAAATGTACATTTCTTTTTAAAAAGTGTCATTATACACAATAAATACAATACAAAATTAATCTGTAATACTATACTTCAAATTCTCTTACGGTCTTTTTGTACATTATTATTGTTCCTTTTTTCCATTTCAATGCTTGTGCTGTGTTTGTGTTTGAATTGTCCACCAGGCGTAAAGAAGACCCAATGAAAAAGAAAAAGAGAGAGAGAAAAAAAAAACAACATGCGTGGGAGGCATGTATACAGTTGCAGAACGATGACACAAACAGACTGATAACACAGAAAATCAGTTAAAACTTGCCTGACCCCTGCTGACTGAAATGCATAAAGTTCTAATCTGGCATAATAAGCAACAGTGGGCAGGTCTGTGTGTGGAGGTGTGGTCTAAAAGCAAGAACCTGGGAAATCATCTGACATTAGAAGCAGGAAAGAACAGAGTTTCCTTACGAGTTTGGTTTCATCCGGACAGTATGATACTACAGTATGCAAGAACAGTCAAATTAAAACAAACTTTTCACATAATCTTGTTTTACTTAAAAAGGCATGTGAGGTCTGTGTGAAACAAATTGTTGGTAAAGAGCTAAACCACATCACTTCAGTATGTGGTGTTTAGTGATGTGGTCACTGTAGGGCAGCATTATCTTGATGATAAGAGAACATGGCTGGTACGGGAACACACTGTATGTATTATGACCTTTTACAGTATGACAGTATCCTCTGTTGCCTTCTTGCTGGAGGTAGGCAACTTAAAGGCTGCTGAACTTCTGAACTGTTTTAAACAAACTACCTGATGCTCATTACAACACCGTTTAGACCAAGAATGAACCACCGTGGATAGAAACTAGTGCTCAGGCCACATGAAAGGAATGTATAAATATTGAACGAGAAGAAGAAAAGATCAAAAGCGAGAAAGAGAGAATTAAAGAACAACAGCCTTTGACTATTTAATCTTATTACTCAAGGCTGACAGAACGCATACAAAATGTCAGGCATCTTCAAGTCTGCAATTCAATGTTTTACCTTTGACCACACTCACACTTATTCCACCCCGGGGCTACCATAGACTGTAAATGACAAAAAAAGTCTGGACAATTCAAATGGACAAACAAAGACAACGCTGCTTGGCAGAGTAGTACAGTGTTACTGTTGTCATTGGTGCCCCCTTCCACTGCCACCGAAACTGTCTCTTAGTCCCCCCCCCACCTTGTCAGTCTGGGCTGAGGGGCTGTTATCTACTTTGAGTCTGGGGCACCAGGCTGCCATTGTGGCCACGGCCACCAACCTGAGGGTGCTGGGCCAAGGAGGAGGATGAAGAAGAGGAGGGGTGTGGGATTGAAGGTCTGTGGGATGAGGCTGTCGAGCCACCTGGGCGCTGACTTTGGTGTTGGTGGGGCCGGCTGTTGCCACCTTTAATGTGGTGCCCGCGGGCAGAGGGCTCCTGTTGAAGGTTTAGGATGCTGTCGATGGCGCACTGTAGGTGCTCGTTCAGAGAGTCGTCCGGAGGGCTGCCGCTGGAGAAGCTGGCGTTATCCATGTCGGGAGAGTCTGACTTGCAGCGTTTGGCAGGAAGCAAAGAGTCTCGTGTAAAGGACGACTCTGGAGAAGGAGGCCCAGGTGCATGCTGGTCCATTCTGAATGTCCCTCCTGCCCTGTGTCTATTTTTTCCACTCAACCTCTTGTATTTACTCACATCTGTTTCTTGGTCTGTGTGCTCTTCCCCTTTCTCCTTTGCCCCTTCCCTGTCTACAAGCTGTGGGAGATGATGGTGTTGTGTGGTCTTAATACCACGGTTAAACACCTCATCCATTTCATCCATTGCATTTCCTAAACGTCCAGTTTCGTGGCTCGACTCTGTGTGAGTTTGTAAGGCTTCCCTGTCTCTTTTCTCTACTTTCACACTGGCTATCACTGTCCGCTCTGATGGAGGAGTTGAGGCCTCGTGCCTGGGGGGTGAGGGCGTAGTTCTGGGGTAAGAAAAATGTTCATCTCCACCACCTGGGACACCCGGTCTGACCCGGGGACTAATGTTTTCCCGGTAGGTTTTTCGGAGGGGAAGTCGGCAGGTTGTCTGTGAGGGCGTGGCAGTGGAGGCAGGATTGTGTTTCACCCTACCCACGTTGTGGTGATCCAACGTCCCGTTCATTTGTGTGGAGGATGAGGAGGTGGACGAAGACCAGGTATGAGAGGAGGTTGTGGAGGAGGAAGGGGCTGCACTGGTGGGAACATTACCTCTCAGCGGTGGGTTACCTTTAGTGGTTGCTATTGTGACTGATAAGCCAGACGAAGGAGTGCATACAGGGGACTGAGTTCTGATGACTGTAGTGGGAATAGTTGATGAAGGGTGGAACTTTGCATGTGGTTCAGCAGCTTCGGACTGAGGTTGACTTTGAGGTTGGGATGTGGACTGGCTGCTCATTTGAGGTTGAGGTGTGTGCACTGGGTCTAAGGCAGTGTTGTGGACCACCTTACTGAACCCCGTTTGATCCTGCTTGATCTTCAACTTTAAGCCAATTCTCCTGCGGGCCTCGTAGGTCTTCATTGGAGGTTTACTGGTTCGCTGTGGGAGAGCGTCGTCATCATCAGCCACTTGAGAGTTATGGGATGATGAGGAAAACGAATATGACGCCGTCGGAGCACGACTGAAGGAGGAGCTCTGGCTAGTGGGTTCAGCCACTGGCTTGCTTGTTGCAACCGAAGGTGGAGTACAGCTGCTGGACCAGGACACAGATGCTCCACCTCCACCCTGCTTTATGACTAGTTTGGTAGGAGGGAAAGGAGAAAGTGATGGGACAGCAGGAGGAGTGGGAGCAAGAGCAGGAGGAGGAGCTGGGGCCGGGGATGGAGCTGGGGCTGGGGCTGGGGCTGGAGCTGGGGCTGTGGCAGGGGCTGGAGTTGGAGCTGGGATGGGTGCAGGTGGAGGGGGCGGGGCAGTATTTGGAAGAGGGGTTGGAGCATGAGCTGCAGGTGCTAGAGGAGGGGCAGCAACAGATACACCTCCACTCTGTGAGGTGGGTTCAGCAGATGAATTTTGTTGGGAAGAAACTACACTCTCCAACATTTGAATGTTTGCCACAAATTCCTCTGCAAGAATATAAACAGAATAACAACATTAGCATGTGCCGAAATTAATTTAGACAATCACAAAAACATGTGTGGGCGTGGATAAGGTACCTGGTCTCTCCTTGGCCAAAATTCTGTCCTGACTCAATGCAACCTTTTCCTCTTGAATGAACATCCGGTCGATCATCACCATCTCTGCCGAGGGGCCCAGTCTCTGCTCAGGTTCAAACGCCAAAAACCATCAGTTCAATATAAATTCAAGACAAAGAAAATTTCAAGAAGGCTTACAGTGACAACGCTGGTTTATAAACTTACTTTTGACTCAGCAAAGAGCAAGTAACGATATTTGTCCAGCATGGCCTGCGTCCTTTTCAGCAGCTGGCAGGAGACACTCTCAAATTCATCATCCACTGTGCACGAGAGTACAAAAATATTCATGAAGATTGTGAACCGGAAACAAAAGGAGACGTAATCAGCACTGGACGGTGTGCAATTTACCTCTTTGATAATCTTGAGAAGAGTTGGCAGTTCCCTGGTAGAGATGGTAAGGCAGAAGTCTGTGCATTGTGTCCTCAAATGAGTGGAAAGAAGCACTGTAGTTCGGGTGAAGCACTGAACCCTGATGTTTCCTTAGCTGTTCCAGCATCCTGTAATAAGGTATGCATAAAGAAATGTGATTAACAGGTATGGGATTGTGAGACAGTTCAAATAAGCCCTGAAAATACCTGTTACACATACCTGGCTTCTTTACTGGGCTCTGCACTGAAAGGCATTTTCAATGTTGTTGTCTGTGACGTGAGCAAACAGATGAAAACCGGGGATTAAAACCTTTAGACTGAAGCTTAAAGATTAGAGGCACCTACTTAAAATGCAGTGACACCTCCTCACCTGAGTTTGTACTGGAGCTGGGGGCTGTGGAGCAGGCATCTGAGTCAGACTTGCTCCCAACACCTGTATCTGCATCCCACCTTTCCCCAGAGTCATCCCTCCAACTGAGCTGATCACTCCTGGCTTTGGCTGAACCTATGGGGTAAATTATCCAGTTAAGAAACTGACAGACTACATGAAAGGATCATGTCCTTTGAGGAATTGGCTTTGTAATGTCACTTACCTGTGAAGGCTGGGTAAGGCTAGCAGGAGTGACAGTCTGATTCACCATTGCTCCAGCTGGCCCTTGGGCTCCTGAGAATACCTGTAAGTCACTTGATGCTAAAACAAGAGGAAAAAAACATCACAATTAGAAACATTTCGAGGTGCGTTCGGGGTTCTGCTGTTTTGCATCACTGGCAGTAACTCGTGTCCAACCTGTCGCAGGAGTTTTGACAAGCACTGATGTCTGCTGCAGCATAGAGGGAAGCTGAGCAGGTGTACCAGCGCTGGCTGATGACGTAATCATCACTTTATCAACAGGCACATCTTGCTGGGAACTAAACTGACTCGCGGCTTGAGGCTGAGGCTGAGGCTGAGCAGACTGCTTGGCTTGCAGCACGATGTTCTGCTGGACCTACAAACATATCAGGACAGGTTGCTTACACATTTGTATACATGAAAAACCAGAACTGAACAGAATATTTTACAAAATCAAACATTTACTGGTAGGTTGCTGGTGGCACATCAAGGCAAAATCTAAAAAATGGCTTTGTTGGAAAGGCCCCTCATTGCATGCACAATTAAGTAAGTATTAAACTTGTACAATACCTGGTGCAGCTTGTCCAAAAGCTGTTTCTGCTGAGGCGAGGGCTGAGAAATGGATGACAGAGTCTGAATTTGCGCTCCCACCAATTGCAGATGGTGCTGCTGCTCTGCTGTCAGGCCCTGGATGGGAACCTGGTTTTTTACTACAGCAGTAGCACATGTGCTGACAGGAGGTGTAGTGAACGGATGCTGTGCAGGGGGTGCAGGTGGAGGCTTGGGCGACTGTGACATTGGAGGCATATCTTGTTGATACGGAGCGGGCTGAGAGGCCGGCCGAGGCTGAGGCTGAAGCTGAACCTGAATGTGTGCTTGTTGGGGTGGCGTTTGCTGTGGCTGACCTTGTGGAGCAGGTTTGGGGGACTCTGCAATTTGGTTATGGACAATAAACAGTTGCGTATGAGATGAGGGCGTGCATGAGCGGGAGGGAGTTTGAGACTGTGGCTGAGGCTGAGAGGGAGGACGTGACTGCTGTTGATGATGTGGTGACTGGATCTGCTGGCACAGAGTGAGGGGAGACTGAGAAGGCTGGGGACTTTCGGCCACTGGGGGTGCTGTGGCATGAGCGGTCAAGGCAGGTGAGGGAGACATGCCCTGGATCTTCAGAGTCTGCTGATGTCCACTGGAGGGTACCTGAAGAAGTGCAATCATAATATATTAATTTGAATATCTGGCAGGAATGGAAACATTTTAACCCCAGAGGAAATCAGGACATCAAGCACAAAAATCACATATTTAAACTTCTGTACACACTCAGTCTTTGGAGCTATGACTCTAGAACAGGATCCAAGACTTCACAAAAAACTGGGTTGGGCGATATGGCTTTAATACAATCTTAATTAAAAACTAATTGTCATTGTGTATTATTATAATCTAAAGGTATGTTTGATTATATTTCAAATCGCTACCACACTTTTGAAAAATGATAATGACAATGTTATCACTATACAATAAAAAAGGATAAACAATTGATAGATGAATTATCGCCCAACCCATACTTGGACAAACACAGATCAAACAATTCCAGAGATTACAAAAGCAAAGTGTTAGACTTCAAAAATCTAGTAGGCGCTGAAGTAAAAGTAGTAGAAACCCACAGATTTTTTTTGTTCTAGCAATTCAAGAGTATTACACATAAAAAAGGAGCAATGGTCATTTAGAGAGGCAAAAAGAAAAACTGTTGACAAAAGCAAGAAGTCAAGATCTGCGGGCCTGTGATGATAAAGAGAAGGTGATCTGAAGACTTCAAGGACCAGGGTCAGTGGGGCATGTCATTTTGGTTGGAGGATCATTTCACTGGTCAGACTAGGGATTACAGGGGAGGGGGGAGGGGCACTATAAAATGAGTTTAGAGTGCAGGATAGAGAGGAGTGAACTGATTGATTGGTCAGTAAGGCGGCAGATGAAGGTGAGTTGACTGAATTTAAATTAGTAGTGTTAATAAAGAGGTGAACAAGCCGTACTTGGCACCTTAATAACTCCATGAAGCATGAGAATGTTTTTTGTATACTATTGCAAAATGCAAAGAATGGATGAGAAACAAACTTAATTATTTCGGCAATTAACTTTAGATTAAGGAAAGAAAGAATCTTCATAGAGGTGCATTAAGAAAAATATTATTATTACTGGCCGACACACAGTGAGTATGGAGGATTGGAATAATCATGCCTTTACATGTAACAAGGTAGGAAACATACAGAAGCTGCAGGCAAAGGAACAACTTTTGCACAGTGTTGGTGAGACCCACAGAAGCGGTGACTAATGCAGAAAAGAGATACAGAGCAGTGATGGGTAAAGGTAAGAAAACCTAATGTTGTGGCGGCGGCGGCAGCAGCAGCAGCAGCAGCAGCAACAAGTGGGTGGGGCTCAACATAACTGGGCATTTCTACCTGCTTTACCACTGCTGTCATGTGGGAGGGGCCAGGGGAAGGACTGTGGCTCTGACCCACCCAAGAGTCAGTTAATTGGCTGTCATGGACAGCAGGGGCCGGAGCAGTGATGTTGTTGCTGCTGACGATTACAGACGCTGGCACTCCCACAGAGGGGGCTGACTCATTCTCTGTTTGGTGGTGCTGCTCCTGATAGGAGTTAATTTACCATTTCAGGATGAGGGAGGGAAAGAGGTAGGGGATTGGAGGGAAGGGGGAGTGAAATAGTAAACCAAAGAAGGTCAAACCAAGATATCACTCCATGCATGTTATTTATTTTAAGACAATGTTAACAAGTAAAGCAAATGTGGAGAGAGTGGAACACTGACCTGATGCAGTAACATCTGCAAAGACTCCTGGCTCAGGATCATGCTGGAGCCCTGGTTGGTGAAGAGTAGCCTCCCTGGACTTTGCTGAGCCTGATGGGGGACCAGCCCCACTGCTGTGACAGAGGAAGAGGTGGAAACAGATATGGACGGAGAAGAGCAGGGTACTGTGGCAGCCGCAGACACAGAGGAAGTCGGTTGCATGGCAAGGACAGAGGACTGCGGTACAAGCTGCTGAGTGGGATGAGCAGCCTGGTCTGTGGAGCTTCCCAGAACAGTAACACATTCTCCAGACTGTCCTTGAGCCATGGTTGCTGCTCCTGTGCTGCTGGGGACTCCACCTGGCTGTGGCTGCAGGGCTGGCTGAAGGCTGACTGCGGGGCTCAGTCCCTCTACCTGACTCAACATGGTCAGGGAGTTCTGTATTGGCATGCCCTGTATGACTGTCTGGGCATGACCTGAGACAGTGTGGGTCTGAGTCTGATTTTGAGTCTGAGCCAATGAGACAGGCATTTGAAACAGGGTAGGTGTGCCCATCTGACCAGGCTGGATCTGAATGGGTCCAGATAGGATGTGTGCCCCATGATGGCCCTGTGAAGTCAACACCTGACCTAAGTTGATCTGGTTTGCAATGAGCTGTCCACCAGGACCCTGACTAGTTATGATGTGGCCCCCAGGGTGCTGGGTCAGTATTTGCCCACCTGCCTGTAGCGGTGGCAGAAGAAACTGGTGGTTCTGACCTTGTAGAACTGTTTGAGAGGGAATAACGATGCTGCTCGGTTGGTTTAATAAGTGTACACTGAGTGGCTTGCCAGAGGGTTGTGCTGCTTGTTGCTTGAACAGGGCCTGTTGAAACTGAGGGCCTTGTGTTGTGGCTTGAGTACTCAGGACAACATTGGAGCCTGGCTTTCCCGTCAGGAAGGTTACATTCGATGCAGCAGAAACTGGAATTTGCTGCAGCCCAAGAGCCTTATGGGCATCGTTTTGCGGTGCCTGGGGTGCCGACTGTGGCTGCTGCTGCTGTTGCTGTTTGAAGAGTTTCGGTTGGATGGCTCCCCCCTGAGGGGGTTTAGGCTGAATGGGTGTTGGTGTGCGCTGGATGATCACGTTCTGCATGATTTGGCCTTGAGTTTGCGTCTGGGGTCCTATTCCTGAACTTAGAGGGGTGCTGCCAAAGCCCAAAAGCCCAGCGGGAGCAGTCATTGTACCGCCACTGCTGCTATTTGTGCTGCTAACACAAACAGCCGGTCCGTTTAAAGCTGGAGATCCCAAAGTGGCTTTGTTCCCTTGGATGAGAAGTCCACCTCCTGAGCCTCCAAGCCCTGCCTGAGAACCAGCACCTGAAACCTCTGGCCCAGACTGGTGCAGCTGGTAACCACCCATGGCTTTAGCCAGGATTGGCTGCCCAGACTGATTGATAGTCATGACTGTGGGCTGGCCCACAACCTGAATCTGTCCGATACCCAAATGTCCAGACTGATTCCCATTTGAAAGAGCTTGGAGGCTTGAAATGGGTTGAAGCGTCACATTTCCCAGGCCCACAGGCTGCATAAATGGCTGAACACTTATGGCCTTGTTCATGACCTGGGGTTGGAGCTGAAGGCCCTGTTGAGCAAGCACTGACCCAATCATGTCAGCTGGAGCATTGGGAGGAGTCGCAGTGGTGCTCGGAGCAGACCCAGGGAAAATTGTGGCTGCTCCCCCAACACCAATGCCTACACCAACAGCAGTACCTCCAGCCCCAGAGAGACTGGGATCAGGCAGTGTCTGAACCACCTGTGTAAGGCCTGGAATTCCGAAGGAGCCCAGGTCCAGCTCAGCTTCTGCCTCCTGTAAGCTTTGCTCTGTGATGTTGGCTTCAGCCAGACTCTGCTGCAGGATGTCACATGGCTCATGATTTGTCCCAATGCCATTGCTCCCACCTTCTCCACCTGGGGATCCTCCCAAGATGTCATCATCCTCCAGGAAGTCCAGGTCAACACTGACTCTGGGCAGGCCTGCCGACTCATTGGACAGCTGGACCGTAGGCTGGACCTCTGGAACATGGCCCTTCAAAGACAGGAGGAAAGGAAAGAAGAAAGCAGTGAAACCATGTGATGTATAACTTCTGATGACCAGATCTGATGCGAGGACTGTAACTGCAAACATGAAAAGGCCAAAAAAACATCTTGTCAAAGGGCAGCAAATCAAAGCTTGTAGATATGTTAGTGGAAAGGAAGGGTATTTGGAGATGCATGCTACATAGATGGATAGAAAACAGAAGGAAGAGGATTGGGGGATTTTACTCACCCCAGTGGTAGAGAAGAACGAGCTGGAGGGGTCACTCGAACCATCCAAAAGGTCGTCAGTGTCCAACTACAGACACACCCAACCAGAATAGGACAGAAAGAAACCAAAGGCACCCAAACCAGCGGGCAAAAGTCGACAGGACAGAGAAACATCCAGACGGTCAAACAGAGGAGGGCAGGGAAAGGAAGGAGCACAGTCCAGAGAACACAGATTTTTAAGAACCAGTAAAAAGATAAGCAACAGGGGAGCAAAATTATAGGAATAACACAGGATAGGGAGGCGTTAGTATTAGCATTTCTCACTTTGTGAATTAGCCAAATAAAAAGGGATGGCAGGCTGAAACCACAAGTAGTGCAATCAAAAAGCAAAGGCAACCATTAGGCAGAGAAAGCAGTAAAAAGTAAATGAAAGCAGTGAAGGGTGCAGGCTTCAGGGAGCATCTATGTGTGATCTGAAAGTGGACTGACGCAAGCTCTAACTGACTCAACCGCTGACTAAAATCAATAACATATTCGCGTTTTCAAACTAAAAATCAAAAATGTTTTACTTCTTCCTCTCATACTCACATGGGTCTCAGATCCATGAAGAAAGTCATTGAGAGCTTCTGGGTCACTGCAGGAGAAGACAACGTGATTCACACGAGCACAAGACAAGAGATGCCCCAAAACAGTCTATTACAATATTAAAGTGATCTTTCACTGTTAGAATCTACCAACTTACCAAATTACATCTAGAAGGCACCTGCCGTCTTCATCATCCATGACAACTGTAAAAGACGAAAAACGTTTTTTTTTTAAAGTCTAATGATGGTGGTTCATTATCAAAACAACAATAAAAAAATGCAAACAAGAATTTAGGATTTCTAGTACACTATACAGTTACTAAAACAAGATTTACAGCGAGATTAAATTGTAGCTGTATTCTGAATCAGATTTGTCACATCTGATGATAAAGAACAACCAAGAAATGGGACTAACATTTGCTGCAGCTAGGCCAATATCATGAGGTTAGACATTATTAGCAATTATTTTATAAATCACAATTACATCATTAGATTCCTTCACAAAAATCGATATCCGCCGGCATGATTTGTCCTCACAGGAGATTAATATTGTTTTGCTCTTGTGCAGAAAGTTTTTTTTTTTTTGTTTTTTTTTTAACACATTATCCTACAAATAAGTACAAAAAGACACCTGAAATCTAAATATACTGGTTTCAGGTTGTTTCTCTGGCCTTTTGTATCACTGAAAACTAAAGTGGGTTTAAAATTATTTTTAATAGGAAATCTTATTGGGTTAATGACGGGATAAATCAATAGCAATAAAAACTGAATCAAACTAAAAATAAAGTTTTTGTTGACACATCAAATAAAGAAGGCCCACGGTCAGAGCCAAGAGAGGGAGTATTTCTAATAAATCCTAAACAAGCCTTGTGCGTTGATGTTTTTTTTTTTTGTTTTTTTTTAAAGCTACATTCAAATTGTGAGTAATGACTCAAAACATTACATCACCTACTGCTGTCAGATCTCTGGATCGTGTAATAAAGAAACCAGCACAGACACAGCTATGAAGCCTAGTTGTATTTTCCAAGTGCATCAACACAAATACGAGTTTCTTAATTAAAGAATATAAAGTTTTCAGTTTAACACATAACCCCCGCTTCCTTCAAGAGTTGCAACCCGTCGTGTTTTCACTTAAAAACACTCAAAAGCAAGAAATCCACATTCAGTGAAGAACTCAAAAGGAAAGCAGGCAGAACTTAAATTTGCCAAACACCGAAAAACAGCGGATGGCATTAGACAACAAACTGAAAACGCGCGGTTTTCTCACCGCCTGCAAAGATTTCGAGTGCGGGCTCTTTCTGCTTTCACCACAAGTCACAACAACTGTGCATTATCACTTTCAGCAACGCGAACGAGACAGATCTCCAAAATTCCCACGCAGGACGACATTACCGAGATTATGAAGGGAAGGCATCCCTGGTTGCCGCTCTGAAAAGGCAGCGGATCGTAGCCATTGCTCGGTCAGAGCAGAGCCAGTGCGCAGGATATGAATGGAGACACTGCAAGCGGCTTGCTACATGCTAGCTGGTGTTTTCAAAGAGCTCTGCATGCATATTTTGCCAATTCCTTACAACACATAATATCAAACGGCAACACGGCTGACTTAAAACTCCAAGTGAATAAATCGTTTGATTAAAAAATCGCAGTTCCTATCTATTTCCAGACATTTTGATGCATCTAGGTTGACTTTCGTTAGCCTAGCTAGCTAACCAGCTAAGCAAATCAGCTATCAACAATATTGAGACGTACAGCTAGCTTGAGCCTTTGACATTCAAAACAAACAACCGAGTGACACAATTTAAACACCCATATTGTACAGAGGCGCCCGTATTCAACCAAGACAAAGCAGTACTGTTTGCTTATAAGTGTAAACGCAATTGCGTAGCTAGCTATCTCTCCCTGCAAGCAAAATATGAGTTAATGTTGGAATACTCTTGGATGAGGGGGGTATGCTTGGGAATTCGGTGGAAAATGACCATGTTTGCCGGGTCGTGCGGCAGTGTGGCGTTTCGATTGCGGTAGCCGTGCAGTTTGCGGCTTCTCTGCAGTTCGCGAATATTGCAGCTTTGTTACAGTTATTCGGATTAATAGAGAAATTGCTACATTGTAACAAACTCACCCGAGACGATAGAGGTGCAGGCAGCGCGGGGTCTCCAGGACAGCCTCGCACGGGCTGCTGTACAGGACCCAACTACAGGCAGGAAACGGGAGACTTCCGTTTTGCCTGATTGAAATCTGTACTTCGCCCGTATACCTTACGGAAGACCGGGCAGCTTGTTGGGTGATATGTTTACAAAGTTTGCCGTGGATTGAATGTTGCATAATGTGTTTTGCTTAAAGTTGGAGTACGATATTTTAACATGAGAATAGATTTGCATAAACAGGTGTCGTGGAAAAACAAACTGCCGTGTTATAAAACAAGACTGATGCTTCAAAACGTCGGGTCTTTTAGCACATGCCTCACCAACAGGAAGGCAGTTAGACAGTTTCAGTTATTATGATGAGTATTAAAGGTTCTAAGAAGTTGTTAGAGCACCTGGTTGTTACTGATAACATGACCTGAAAGTCAATGGACCGCGACAATATAGGCACTATAATAATAGTAATAAAACCACTGAGGTTTGCAAAATGGATGCTAAAATACTCAAAATATTACAATAAGAAAGTAACCAACTGAACAGACACAATGCAGTCTGACTTGGGGAAACCCTTGATGACAGTGTCATTATTGAAGAGAACTTGAGGGATGTATGTTGACTTCTGTTTCCTTTTAGAGCATAAAAATATGAATGTGTTTCTGTGTCTATGATTAATGATGATGATAATAATAATAATAATAATAATAACAAGAAGAAGAAGAAGAATGCAGTAGGACAATGAGTAAAATAAATTAGTCATAAATGCTGCAAATAAATATCTGAAATAATTACATTATTCTAGTATCTTCTTTTTCTTTCGGCTTTTCCATGCAGGGGCCGCCACCACAAATCATCTGCTTCCTTCTCACCCTATCCTCTGTATCCTCTTTGGAAATATTATTATTAATGTCACTTAAACGCATTACACTAAATAAAATAACAAAATAATGTGATAAATTATCCTTAAATCCACAAGCAAGTGCTTTGGAGTCACTGTGCATAAGGAGTCTGACATCAGACAGTTTAAGCTATGGATTCCTGAACAGACCACAGAGTAAATGCCATTGAGAAAAGTGAATGAATGTTCTTTTCACCCTTCAGAAGCACTCCCATGAATGGGTTTTGCATTTATCTGGATGCAGTGCATGCCCAATGCAGACTTGTACCCTAAAAACCTGCTACAAGACACTCAGTGACATAAGAGATGATTTATTTGAATATGTTGTACATGTAGTTAACCAAACAGCACCATATTTATTATGTATGGATTATAGAAGTTTAGCTGAACAACTAAATGCAAAGTACAGGCTATACATGTTGGATGTCCCGAACTGCACATTATACATGGGACTATGTGTAATGCTAAATATGACCAAATTTCTAAGTGTATTATTAATTCTGTAAGGCTCATCAGTTTATAATATGATGCCTTCAAGGGTTGTTAGAAATTTTACTGTTATTGTTATGTATTGCAATATCACAGTCGTAAATTCCGATTTGTGTGGTATTTGTTGCTGAATAAAATCACATTAAACTAATCACTTGCAACAATGCGGCACTGGTTAATGTCTGACCACGTTTAATACTTATCTAAAACCTAACCACAATGCCAACAAAGAAAAACGGCACCAAGTGAAAACACTTGCGTTGAATATTGTATTCCATATTGAGAAAAGTTTTATTTACGAAGAGCACCTGAACGCAGCATCAACGTTTCCCTGTTCCCGTGTCACATGACAGGGTAGAGAGGGCTACTTTGCTGCTGGTGATGTGACACGGCATAGCCCTTTTCTGCTAGCACTGGTTAGCAAGTTTGTTGACTTTTACGCATTTACTCGTTCTTCCTCATAATCAGAGAAGTGACACGAAAATGGACAACAGCGGGAAAGAAAAGGAAGCAGCGGCCTTGGTGGCGGAGGCCGAGAAGAAAGTTAAATCGTCTCAGTCGTTTTTCGGAGCGATGTTTGGGTGAGTGTTTCAGCTAGCTAACTTAATGTTTAGCTAATGTTGTCGAGCTAAAGGCCAGCTATGCGGAAGGTGGCTAGATGGCCGGTTACCACTGCATCTAAAGGCAGGACACAGTTATTATTTAACATCAGTGCAGCACAATTGCTTTGGCTGGTTTCATGTTGATGCAGCCAGCGGTGTAGTCTAGCTAAATATAGCGGTGTAGTCTTCTGTTCGATCCCATCTGGAAGTACTGAAGCGTAAAACCTTGCAATATGCAGCGGTTAAGCGGTGGTTAGTTACTCCAGTTACCAAGGCAGCTATGTCTGGATCAGGTGCTGATTAGGTTGCAAAGTTAAACGGTGTAATATGTCAAGTGAATCAAACTTAATGCCAGGACAGTGGTGGGGGTATTGAAGCTTTAGCGCCATCTATTGGGGAACTGCAGCAAGGGCAGTCAGTATAAATCACATGCCAATCACATTTATTTACAGTAGCAAAATAAAAGCAGTGTGTGTGTGACTTGCATCAGATTTAACAAATCTAAGACAAGCTCCACCACCAATCACTGCTGTCGTGCGTGCGTCAATCCTGAATCGGGTTTAATTCCTCAAGTGGATTTTTAAATACCAAAGGAATTCACAATCATGCATAGAAAGTATCAAACTGTGTATGTAAACAGCAGCCATATGACCAAGAAATACATCAGGACCGTTAGTGGCAAAGCCTAAAAATGCACATTTTAGCGTTTATAAGTGTGAAGGTTCTCAGTCACCCAGCTCATTGTTTACCCAGAAACAAAGCTGAAACAAGGGCAGTTGTTTTCTCGAAGACGTTTCACCACACATGCAGCAGGCTTCTTCAGTTTCAAATGACTTGTGGGGTTTTATCAGGAGCATGTTTGCATGATGCCCGCCTGAAAGTCACATGACTAGGGTCTGTAATGACCAGAGACACACCTGTAATTGTACATTCAAGTCCAGTTGCCCTTGTTTCCCCTTTGTTATTTGGATATCTTTTACAATATCATCTGCCTACTGGGACTTAAATCATTATCATGATACAAATACTTATATTTATCTGACATTAAAGTATCTTAATTTGTAAAATCTTCATCATTCATCGTTCTCTTGTCTTTTTAACAATAACTTGATTGCTCAGAGTTAATATTTTTGGTTAACTGAACTTTATGAAGAAAATATTGAGTCAACATATCCAACAAAGGTTCAAAAACGACATTGAATTGTTGTCCAGCTTAGTTTGGTGCAGTTAAACTAAGCAAACTGCAACTGGGAGTTAAATAATGTGGCTTTCTAAACTTGTTTTTACTGTTTGGGCTGGATAAAACGGTCAGTGAACCTGAATAACAGGATCTAGTTATTGATTAGAAACATGATATCTGTCTGTATCTGTCTAACTAAAACGTGCTCTGCCGCCACCTAGGGGTTCCTCCAAGTTGGAAGAAGCCTGTGACATGTATGTGAGGGCAGCCAACATGTTCAAAATGGCCAAAAACTGGTGTGGTAAGATGATAATTTCAAATCAAGTGCAAATTCAAATTTACTGTCCCTTGTTCATGCTGAGACTTTCAATCCTTCACCGTGTTGCATTTCTCTTCAGCTGCGGGAAACGCGTTTTCCCAAGCCGCTCGCCTTCACCTGCAGATGCAGAGCAAACACGATGCGGCGACTAATCTCATTGATGCTGGAAACGCCTTCAAAAAAGCGGATCCACAAGGTAGTCATTGCTCCTCCTCCCATCTGACTGTTCAATTGCATGGTTACAGATTGCTTCCGGCTACATTTGCCTGTGGGTTATGTACACTACTGTGTAAATGTACAGTACAGTGCAAATATTTTGAACAGGTGGTTTGGGATCATTGTTACCCTGCAGAATGACTTTTTTAATTTATAATAATTCAAACATTTAAAGAATCTAAAAGTACATAAAGTCATTTCCATCTAAATTCAGAGCTTTAGCAGCATTATTTGCTGCTCTCCCAAGTGACTAACTAACTAACTAACTAAGAAATGGGAATGTGGGTCAATGCACTAGGTACAGGAACACTGTTAAATGGACTCTGAACTTGAGCTTCCTCACAATTGTCTGCTTCTTGAGTTAGGGATTTTCATGGTAGATTGTTCTTAGTTTATTCATTAATATTAGTTCCCAGACTGATTACAGTTACATGTTATAAAAAATATATGTTTAAATGTAGTTTAATTTTTCTCCACAGAGGCTATAAACTGCCTAAACCGAGCTATCGAGATATACACAGATATGGTGAGTTTATCCTCATAATTTCGTCATATTATAGAATTTTGAAAGAGCTTTCTTGCTCATGTTTTGTGATATGTAGTGATATGTAGCTCCTGCCGTTTCCTTTATTTTATTATTCTTAGGGGCGTTTCACCATCGCAGCCAAACACCACATCACCATTGCAGAAATATACGAGACAGAGCTGGTGGACATCGACAAGGTCAGATGGAAAACTGTTTTGTAAATATTATTTCGCTCATTTATTTCAGGGAATATTCTGAAATAATATAAATTAAAGGATTAAACCTCTGTTTACAATTAATGTCTAATTTCTGTTTCAGGCAATTGCTCATTATGAACAGGCTGCAGATTATTACAAAGGTGAAGAATCCACCAGGTGACTATTTTAAATAATGTGTATATTTATTTTAGCTTTGCATATTTTACATCGTGTCCAGTTACTGGAGTTTGTTTTATAACTGTGTTCATACTTTATTGCTGGTGTCTGAAAAGTTTCTTAATCTTTATTTGCAGTTCTGCAAACAAGTGCCTTCTGAAAGTAGCAACCTACGCAGCTCAGCTGGAGCAATATCCCAAAGCTATTGAGATCTATGAACAGGTGAGTTAATGTTCATCGACTTGTTATTAGCTGCTCCAGGGGCTATAGTCCCATCAAAATTCTCACAAACTGTACTTTTGTGATTTAAGGTTGGAACCCACGCAATGGACAGTACTCTCCTGAAATACAGTGCCAAAGATCACTTCTTCAAGGCAGCCCTCTGTCACTTCTGTGTAGACATGCTGAATGCAAAAGTAAGCCTTCACATTGGAACTTGTGGTGTAATTGCTTTACACACACACGTGTCACTGTTTTGACTTTAATCCTGTTGTCACGCAGCTTGCTGTGCAGAAGTACGAAGAAATGTTCCCGGCCTTTTCAGACTCTCGAGAGTGCAAACTGTTGAAGGTGGGCTTTGTTTGGCTTAAACTCAAGAGAGTGCTGAAATAAATCTCCAAACCAGCCTCTCTTTTCCCACTCTGGTGCTGAAAACTTAAAGTTAGATTGTGATTGGCGGCCTTTCTGAGCTTTATTGTAAAAACGTTTCTTCTCTCAAACTAGAAACTTCTCGACGCCTATGAAGAACAGAACGTGGATGCATATACTGATTCGGTGAGTGCCCATTTATTTGCCTTCACAAGAATAATTGCACATAGCCAGTCTCTTGAGCTCACACTGACGCAGCCTAAAATCCCTTTGCTGTTTAACATTTGCCGTCATTTCGCCAATATTTCCAGGTGAAGGAATTCGACACCATTTCTCGGCTGGACCAGTGGCTCACCACCATGCTCCTCCGCATCAAGAAAACCATACAGGACGATGAGAGTGACCTCCGCTGATCTACCTCCTGTTTCGTTCTCAAGCCCTCTGCAACTAACTAACTTGCATCCTTCTTTTTGCCTCGAGCCTCTCACTTCCATTCTAGCAGCGTACTTAATAGTTTGAACATTAGCCCTCATATTTTCTCACAGATGCTGTGCTTCCTCCTGCCGTCTGCAGTATTCTTTCTTGCCTTTTAATCCCAAAAAATGATGGTCTTTATAGGTATGAACACTATGTTCCTGAGTGCACACGGCACTATTTATGTTAACTGTATATTGTTATGATGCAGGTATTGACCCTATATTGGTTAAGATATTCATAACTGGGCGGCAATACCAAATACTCATACCAGCAGTGTGTAATAAAGGTTTTATTTTATTTTTATAGTTATAAAATGCATTAGAGGAGGCCTAACACTTTGATCTACAAAAAAATAACAAAATAAACTTAACTAAAATGTTCATCTTGACCGAAGCGCTCACATTGGATGTTGCTTCTTTGGAGCGCTCGGCCATCCCGAAGGTCACCGCAGGGCTCCTCTAATCAAACAGCACTTCATCTCAGCTGCAGAGCTCCTCTCCGAGCAAAGAGGTTATTCCACAGCAGACACCCGCTCTGCCTCACACTGCAAATTTCTCAGGATGTGGACGGCTGGATTTGATGAAAATTTCAAACAAATCTTGCTTTTATAAGCATAATTAGTTACGTCATTTTGGGAAGTTTTTCGTCGCTTCCGTTGGAAGTGCTTTTATTCCAGAAAAGAAGGGGATTGATGTTGATGCCCATTATCAGAAATTGCATGTTTTAGTATGGATGAGAACTTTAGAACAGACGTTTTACATTGTATAGGAGTGTGTGGTGTTTTTTTCTTTTTTTTTTTAATTGTCTGATTTTTGTTTTTCTGTAATAAATATCCAGGCTGAAAAAAATCAATATTTTTTTTCAATGCCTGTTGAGAGATGCAATACATCGACACAAAGATGAGCTTTACTGAACACTGTGCTCATGTACCCGCCTGATGATTTTGTCAGTAGACGATTGGTCTTAAATAATTCGTGATGTTTCCTGTCAAACGTTTGAATAAACCTGTCTTGAGTACAGAGTCCGGGGCGTGGCCTCTATCTGTCTGCTCGGCATACATAATTCTTCCCTCGCAGCCCTCCCTCGCTTCATTCAATAAGAACGGGAGCAGAATGACATGTACGCACCTGTCTGCAACACCTGACGACTCCCGGAAGCTGTTTTGTCTTTCGTTTCAGATATATACCGCATCTCTTCCTCGGCTTTGTAAGTATTTTACATAACTTGAATGTTAAATCGTCTCCTTTGCCTTGACTCGTTTAAAGTCGAGATAAAATGTCTCAGCTGCCACACAGGTGTTTTTGTAACTCACTTTTCGTTAAGCCTGAGCACGTTTATTAAAGTTTAATTAATAAATTAATTAAGTCACACATAAATTAATCCGAACAGCACGATTAAATTACCTAACAACACAGCAAAGGAGCATTAAGTTATGTGGGAACATCCATGTATTTGTTTCGTGGTTTAATTCATAGACCTCAGGTGTGATCTTAGCTTCCTGGTACACTGTTTAATCAGTAAACTCCCCCAGGACATGTGGCCCTTGTTATTTGTACTAAGTTGCGTATCTACTAATTAAACACCAGAGAGCATGTTCTGTGTAAAGTCATCCCTATGGAGAACAGCTACCTTTTTTCCTAATCACGTAACCCGCGGCTTATTTGAAAAGCACCTGTTGTTTTTGTTTTTTTTTCCATCAAGATCCGCAAGTCCTGAATGCTGGGATTTGAATGACTGTTGACCCACCAACCTTAAATGATTTACATTATGTCTTTGGAATTATTTAGTTAAATACGTGTTGATTATTAAACTGTGCGGCATTATCTGCCAACTCATGTTTCCGGGAGAATGATTGCCCAACAGGAAAACAGGACACTTTTAAAGATGATATAAAAATGTATATTTCATTATCCCCATACATCCTGTATGTGGGATGCAGGATCTGTGTGATGGACCTTATTCCTGGCATAAAATACGATCGTTTACTCGCCCATGTAATTTTTGTGTAATTTGTAGTCGTTTGGGAGATATTTAGATCTGCGTATATCCATACAGTGGGAGTGACTGGGGCACCGAAACACAGCCTCTAAATAACGCATTATCTGCCACAAAACTCGTTCATTTCACCAATATTTTGTTATCGTACACTGGTGCTATTTGCCATTGAGTCTGGAGTTACCTGTTATCATCATCCAGTGGCCTGTAGATTGACCTACAGACCGCGGATGATGATAACAGCTAACTGATGTCTTCTGACCTGGATAATGTCATCTCTGAGCGCTGCTCGCACCCGCAATGGCTGGCTTGTTTACCTGTAATTTGCTACTGCTAGTTTTTTGCAACACGGCTGAATATTTTTCAGATTCTGAGGTTGTGGACAAACCATAGCAGTGAAATATTGGTGAAATTAACGAGTTTTGCGGCAGATAATGCGTTATTTAGAGGCTGTGTTTCAGTGCCCCAGTCACTCCCACTACATGGATATACGCAGATCTAAATATCTCCCGAACAACTACAGATTACACAAAAGTTACATGGGTGAGTCGATCGTATTTTATGCCAGAAATAAGATCCAGGTCGTAAAAAACAGCAGTTCCCCTTTAATTTGTGTTTTTATCAAAACCATTTATTCAGTTAAAATGAACAAAATAAAATCCTTAAAGTTTGACAAAATAAAAGGGGCATTTAGCAATATAATTTACAGTAAATTGTAGTTGGTAATTAATTTCTATCTACAGTAGATTGGGCAAGGCTGTAAGGTTGAGAAGTGTTTATTTACATTATAGTGTCCTGTCTCATCTGCATTTCCTGTTGACAGGCTCGCCCAGTGTGTCTCCTGTATGCAGAGTCTGTGTAACCTGAAGATAACACACCAACCATTTCCCCTGCCAGATGATCTATTGTTTGAACAGCACAGCTGAATTTACTTACCTCAATGGGACGTATTCGAACCTTCATCGGTATGCTCCTCATTGTCATAGTATCTCTGGTCTTTTTCTACTCCACTCTGCACCTTGAGCAAAGTCGAGTGGTGGCCTCCAGCTACAAGGGTGCGCCAGCGGACGTCCTGAAGCAACACACCGTCCAGTTCAATGACACTGAAGTAAAAACTCAGTCACCCAAACAGGAGGAGGTCTTCATCATGCCTCATAAGGATGTCCTCAATGTGTCTGTTTCTAGCGGCTTCAGAGAGACCATCCCTCAGAGTGCAGCATACTGGAACCGTCTGCTGTACACACACCTAAAGAGTCTGGACAGCGGGGAAAGGCCCTCCAGCCATGACATCCCTTGGTCTGACTGCAGAGAGACAAATCAAGATCTTCTGGAAACAAACATGCATGATTTTACCTCCTACCCTACCTTGTTTCAGACTTTTGTGCAGGGCATGAACTGCAGGACCCCTCCGGTCCTGATCCATCAACCAAACAAGTGTATCTCTGGTGAAGGGAAAGGACACACCAACACATTTTTGCTTTTTGCGATCAAGACAACTCCTAAACACTTTGAACGGAGACAGGTGATCCGGGAGACATGGGGACAAGACGGGGTGTATCAAAATGGTCTACGAGTGCGCCTGGTGTTCCTCCTGGGCAACTCAAAACCAGAAGACCCTAATCTCAGCCCGCTAGTGTCATTTGAAGCAAAACACTTTGGAGACCTCTTGCAGTGGGACTTTGAGGAATCCCTGTTGAACCTGACGCTCAAAATGAACATGCTTCTCCAATGGATACAGAAAAGCTGTCCGAATGTCTCCTTTATGTTCAGCGGGGATGATGATGTATTTGTTAACACACATGCACTGCTCAGCTATCTGCAGTCTCTGGAGCCGTCCAAAGCATCTCAGCTGTACGTTGGACATGTCATAAATAATGCAAGTCCACTCAGGGACCCAAACAACAAGTACTACATCCCTCAGAGCTTCTATGAAGGCCCATACCCTGGTTATGCAGGTGGAGGGGGCTTTGTTATGTCTGGAACGCTGTTGCAGCCCCTATACTCACTCGCTCGTGTCATTCCTTTTTTCCCCATTGATGACGTCTACATTGGGATGTGCTTTAAGGCTCTGGGGGTTTCTCCAGAGGCGCATGGAGGATTTAGGACCTTTGATGTCGAAGAGAAAGATCGTGAGAATCTGTGCGTACATAAGAGTCTTATTCTAATTCATCGGCGCTCGCCACGGCAATTGAAGAAGCTGTGGAAAGGGATTCAGAGCTCCTTTTTGACTTGTTGAACTGGACACTGGACTGGCGAACTGCAAATACTGACTGCTGGCACAAGAAATAGCCTTATTTGTTTCTGTCATTTTCCCTTACACTGACATGCAGCATTTTTTCTCCGTCATTTAAGCCTTTTAAATTCACCTGTAAGTCAGCCTAAACACTTTTACCAATGCATTATAAAACAAGTTAGAAAGTTTACTATTAAATTTAAATAAAATGAATCAATCACGACACTGATAATTTCATTTCTATTTATTTTTTCCACAAAGTACCACTCAGAACATGAGCCAGGTGGGTGTACAGTTCTGGGATTTAGGAAAGTGTTTAACACAATTATATCATACCAACCCTTTAAAGATTTGGGTGCAAGTATGAAAAAGCATATACTAGGAAAGTTCCTTAACACACGTTACATCCGTCACCTCAATGACACAAAAGGAAACCAGTTGAACAGATGACTGTTAGAGGAGAGGAAACAACTTTTAGTAAACTTCCACCGTTTATTGCTCGAGCCGCATGTTTATTTTGGATGCATTCAGCTGCACTCAGTGAAGAGCCTGAAATCCATGTGTGAATCTTGCATTAATTGAGCAGCTTTACTACTGACAGTAAATCTATAACGTAAGGCACCAAACCCAGAGGCATGAAGTATTTAGAGTATTTTTGAAAGCACAATGTTTTTCCTCTCTCTCTCTGTTGTGCGGAAAAATATGACACATCAAAACTACAGTTTTATGAATACAGTTATAAAGGTGTGCAACAGTGTAATCCCAGTGTCAGTCGTCACCCATCACCACATTTGATTACCAAAACCCAAGTGCAGTGCTGGAGTTATTTGTCGTACAGGTCAAGTGGGTAGTGCTCTTTGTACTGCTGCACATGCCTCCACATGGACTCCCTCTGCTTGTTCAGGTTGGGCGTCATTTCGTGGTAGACATCAGTGAACAGCATTTCCGGATTTGGCTTCAGGCGCCTCTCTGCCTTCTCAAACGCCTCCATCACCGTCTTGCGGGACTGCTTCCGCCAGCTCCTCTCATCGTCCTCGGTCCACCAGTCGCGGGCCATCATGTAATGTCTCAGCCTGGAGATGGGATGGTCCTGCTTGTCCCAGTAGTTCACCTCGTCCACTGAACGGTATGCTGAGCTGTCGTCACTTGTGCTGTGGTGGCCAATTCTGGTGAATGAACAGAAATGTTTTAGTTTAGGGTGAGCATGTTTAGTCTAAAATAGGTCAAGATGATGCCTAAATGTTACCTTATGTGTCATCTGTCTGAAATAGTTAGAAATCAACCAAATGTCACCTCACCTGTAGGTCATGGCCTCAATGAGGAAGGGCTGGTTCTCAGCCACAGCCCTGCGCCGTGCTTCTTTTGTAACATTGTACACAGCAAACACATCGTTACCGTCAACACGAATGGACAGCATACCATAGCCTGGACCACGGGCGGCTGGTTAAGAAAAGAATGAAAGGCATATTTATAACAGCAGCTGCTGATGTTAAAGCCGATATAGCAGAAGAGTGTAGTCAAGCTCACCAATGCCATCTCCCCTGTACTGCTCATTGGTGGGGGTAGAGATGGCGTAGCCGTTGTTCCTACAGAAGAATATCAGCGGGCACTCGAGTGTGGCGGAGAAGTTAAAGCCGGCGTGTGCATCCCCTTCGCTGGCTGCTCCCTCTCCAAAGTAACAGATTACAGCACGGTTGTTGTTTTCTCTCTTCGCCGCGTACGCAGCTCCGGCCGCTGAATCAGACACAGACGTGGATACAGATTTAGAGGTGCATGCAAATCCTCAAAGACCGGAGAAGTTCACACATGGGCGGGCAGCTCACCCTGAGGAATCTGAGTGGCCAGCGGAGACGAGATGGTGACAAAGTTCAGGTCTCTGGAGCCGTAGTGGACGGGCATCTGGCGGCCCTTCCCGAGGTCATCGGCGTTGGCGTAACACTGAGCCATGAACAGATCCAGAGGGAAACCACGATACATCAGCACTCCTGTAGGGTCGCAGAGGCATTATTACATTATTTCTCACAAGACAAGGGAAGCAGGACTACCAATGACCTTTACAGTTAATAAACATGCAGTGGGGATATGAGGCGTGATCCAAACTGTTGGAGGGTTGGCCTCAGTTAAGAGTGAAGCAGTGGTAGAGGAGAGCTCAGAGGTTGAGACAGCAGTTAGCCAGATATATAGACAGGGACATAATATGGACATAATATTTCAGACTGTAGTGTAACTGGCCTGAAACGTATAAGAGGCAAGACAGGTGTTGGGTGGGTTAAGCTACACTTGGACTATTTGTTAAATTTTCTTTTGTGAAAAAACCTAAAACGAGATTAGACATTGTACAATTGTCCTGATTTCTATGTCTTCACATAAAAACTGACTGATTGAAGAGCTGATGCAGCTTGACATGGGTGTGTTGTAAACATGTGACATGATTAACTAACAATGAGGCGTTTGTTTAATTCAAATATCATCAGTCGTGTCATTATTGTGCGCCATAGCAAGCGCCAACACACGTACAACTAAAACCGTCTAACAAACGTTCATATAAAACTTGTCTCAGAAGGAAATACCGTAACACCACATGAAGTCTGATCCTTACCAGCTTCTCTGTATTGACCAAAAACAATGTCATTCGGGTCGAGTGCGGCGGCACTGCCAATATGTGTCCCCTCCTCACCATAATTAGTCATGTAGAAGGAGATTCGGCCCTGTACATAAACAAACAATCACTGCTTTAAATCTCTCTCCAGCTGTTCCTCGGTTGAACCAGGAAATTAAAAAGAGGAAAAACATACCTGTCTCTGAGATTCATAAAGAATGCGGTCCATTGTGTTCAACAGAGTCATCTTCTGATAAAAGTTCAGAACTGTCTCTTTGGAGAGCTGAGCAGGAAGAAAAACACAGCCAGCAGATTAAAATTGGCACAGCAAAGTGGTGCTTTTAATGACCAGGAGCACAGGTAGGCTGACTGTACCTGTGGGTCTTGAGAGGGGTTGATGATGTTGCCCTGTCTGTCCATGACCCGGTACACTGGGATCCCAGAGATGACATTGGGCTGGATGAACTCCAGCTGATCCACAAACTCGGCCGAGGCTCCAGGGAACTGTGGCTTTTCCAGTGACGAGTCAAAGGGCTGCTGCTGGTGCACAGTCTGAAAGATTGAATGCAACAAGCATAATTTATTAATAACATCACTGGAGCTGAGGCAAAAAAAAGAGGATTAATCGTTCTCTTGATAATAGAATCCAAAAATCCTACTCTGACTGAAGTGAATGGGGACTGCAATCAAAATGTCACACTACAAGAAGTGATTCTACAGAAATATAGTCACATTTCCTGTTTTAATAACCTGCCATTACAGTTGAGACTGTCTGTGTTAATTCCACACCTACACTGTTTTCAGTGGTACACAGTGCAGCATTTTGATAACGAGAACAGGTCACGGCAGTTAAAAATGAAATACAGTCATCTTTACGAGCTGGAACTTCCTTCTTTGAAAACAATATTGATATATTTCAGGCTATCCCTAGAGCTGTCACTCTTTTTCTAGTGCCACTGGCATTTACACACTCAGGAATTGAGAAATTTAAGCGTGCATGTTTATTTTTATTCTATGTTTGCAGTATAGGGTGACTATAGAAGTTTAATCATTTCCATTATTGATAAAATGTCCTTATCACACTGTAATGCTGCAGTTATGGCGAGGAAGATTTTAGGAATGTAAAATGTAAATATAAGTATAAAGAGCTTTTATTTGTCATTATATTATACAAGTATCACATAACGAAATTACGTGGTCAGACATGGAGGTCTATATGAATATAAATACGACACTATTATTAATGAGTTATCAGTTTCTTCAAAATTAAAACATTATTTCAATCAGACAAAAGCTGGCTTTGTCTTTCTTTTGGTCTCCACCTTGTTGTGATTAAACTTATTTAAATATATTTCTATCTGAAGTTGAATTCAGAGATCGCTTCCGCCTCACGCCCCTTCGTTCGACCAATAGGAAGGAAGCTAGCTAACCCGTTAGCTGGACGGCTAGCTAGTCCGGCACCTTCAGAGTCAAAACAACACACACAAGAGGAACTACTGCCAGTCACGCTACTGATTAAAACTTCAGAATGTATATATATTTATAATTTACGGTTTTACTTCACACGTCTGCTTTGGAGATGTTTGTATAAAATGATGATTCTAATCTAAACAAGGTTGTTAGCTTAACTAGCCAGCTCACAAACTATCGCGATAACTGGAACCAAGCAACGCGTACTTGTATCCTTGATGGAGCCTGCAACCCTCTCAAATAAAACCACTTTCAACATTATTTTTACACTTATATATATTTGAGCATGTGACATAACCAGGCAACTTTAAAAAATATATATCATTTAAATGAGTTGTGCTGTTTTTCAAGCCACGTCTTCTAATAACCTCCGTGGTATCCTTTGGCTAAAGCGACCTTTCATGTCATTTATCGATCTATCAAAACAATGCATCTGCGTTTGACTTACACTGACTCTGAAGGCTCTGTGTGGAAGCAGCCGCGATGTTTTCAGTCCTGCCGTCTGGCGAACAGCATGGAAACATAGCCCATACATTTTGCTCATACTGCTCACAGCAGCCATCTGGACTTTTCACAGTCGTTAGCCGACCCTGCTAGCTTAGCGTGTCACAAATGAATTAAATATAAACGACCTCTGCGACGAGTTCAGCTTACAACAAAAGTTTAATCACGCCTGCTCCCAACCACAAAAACACTCTCAAGGCCGAAATGTGGGCTAGAAACAACCACAACCAAGTTGGCAACAACAATCACAACATCCGGCCAGGCCTTCAAAATAAAATCAGGTGTGATTGAAGCATTGTATTCTGTATTACCGCGTTTTAATTTTTAACATAATGCATTAAAGATGCATTTATTGTCGTTTGTCTGTGCGTAAAGTGCGTATTGTTATCCGACTGTGAAGTGATTTATTTTCACTATAAACTATAACAAAATGTTCGTTTTATTAAGACCAAGGAGATGGTGGTGGACTTCAGAAGGAAGAAATCACATCTCCAACCTGTGTCCATCAACGGGGTCGATGTGGAGGTGGTC
>JASGAT010369641.1:14200-26198 GCA_030220025.1 Chelon auratus | reverse complement strand
AATGTTGTTTAAAATGTGGACAAATGTCATGCTCTCACACACTTTGTCACATTAATGATTAGTATGCCATGTGCACTTCTAAATGAATGCCAGGTCCAAAAGTTTCCCAGCACAACATTGTATTGTCATAAGATGGTTAATGTCATTTACTTCTCCTGTCATGGTCATAATCGTCATAATCGTCATAATGTTATGCATGATCGGTGTATGTCTTAATTGCCTCAAGAGACCTATAAGACAGCCCCCTTCCTTGTTTCTGGGCTCTGCTTTATTTTGTCCATTTGAGAGCTGAGCCATAGCAACAGAAAACCTTTCACAGTTTCCTCTAAATTCAAATCCGTTGTCCCTGTAAGGTCTGGCCATCCCCACTGACAGTGACGCATTGGCAATAACAATGCCTACCAGCGATTGCAGAACTTTAGTAAGTTGAACCTACTTAAACATCTTGCCCAGAGCTGAGGAGATAAAGGAAACAGACATCTAAAAATAAGGCGCTTCAGGTTATCACAAGGATGTTTCATATCTCAGTGGATCCAAGGTCTGTTTCTCTTTTTCCTGCTTCGACTTGGGATCTGCAGACTGAAGGGCGAAGGGTCATTTTGAGACTTTCAACCAGCAGAGATCAATGGGGTGAGAAGGATTATTTTTCCAGTGCGTCTGAAATTATTTTCATGGTTTCTCTAGCTGTACAAATGCCTCAATTTCCAAGTATCATATCACAAAATCAGTTTAAACAAAGGTTGGGCCCAAGATTTGCTTCAAATCTCCTGCAGAGAAACTGCTTCTTTTTTTATTAAATCATTGCTGGTTGACAGTAGGTGCTTCTTTGTGTCCACCAGGTGTCCCCAAGGGAAATGTTGCCAGTTTCCACGCCTAAAATGTGTCTCTCCTGGAGACAAAGACATTTTTCCCAAGGCGCACACGCTTGTCTGCTTGCTTCATTTGTCCATCCATCTATCCACATATATTTTTTAAACCCTTTTTAAACGCTTCACTTTTTTACTGCATGGTTTTCCAAACCCCATTTGTGCCTCTCACAGTCCTCGCTGTTACTTGGTCAAACCAGCAGGGAATGCTCCTAATACTACTAACATGCTCACTGTACTGTAATATTGCTTTGGTCCCTAAGGATCCTCTCAGCATTACAAATATAAAGCAAATTTCATATTTGCAAGCAACTGCAGTCATGACTTTCAACTCACAAAGCAATGAACAGACAGGACACATTTGGCATGTTTACATGAATATAATTTGAGGGATTATTTGCATACCAGCTACCATTTGCATGTATTTATTTAACACAGCTCCTGTGATGTGATTAGTTATTCCCAACCTGATGTTGTGTGGACAAATAGTAATTCAGTGCCAACTTGGTCACAGGTGCCTCCAGCATGTGCAACAACAGCAGTGACAAACTGATAGTAATTTCTGCCAGTACAACCTTTCAACCACCCACCTCACACTCCAATCCTTTCTCTCACGCTATTTCCTTCTGCCCTTGTGATTAATGTGTCTTAGTCTCCACATGCTGCCCTTAAGACAAGAGCAGCTTACTGCTTCCCTTGCCCTGCCACAGGTCCCCAAACTGACACAGTCAAATAGGATTAGATTTTGTATTTGGGGCGGATGGTGTTTTTGTGCATGCGTATGAGGGCACAGAAAAAAAACATCCATGAAGTAGTTTGTTTTTTTGCCAATTTATGTCAGAGGAGAAGAAAGGTGCAGCAGTTCGGGTGGGTTGATGCTTTGGCAGTCACGTTGTTGTGAAAAACAAGACTGGAGGGGTTGCGATAGGGATTTGAGTGGGTGATTCATTGCAATCTGCCACAATGGTATATGTGCCCAAAGCTGAAATCTCAGCCTAGGTTCTGCCTTAATAAAGCCTGTTGGCATTAAGCCTTATTACTCAGCAGTCAAATGCCAAAAGGCATCTCATGTACCACAGTGAGACTACACTGCTCTCTATCTGATCTTCCATTTGAAGGAAGCTGCAACTATATATGTTGTTTTGTGATGAAATTAAAATGCTTTTTTTATGTCCTAGGTAATAACTTTGATAAATAATTTCTTTCAGTGTGTGAAGTCAGTCTGAGCATTATCAAAAGGCTAATGCACCATGGCTGATATTAGGAAGACAACAGAGCAGTTAATATATTACAATTACAAAAGGCCCAAATTTGGACAGAAGGAGTAGAGGTCAACTGCCGATGAACAAAAGCCATAATCATTTCAAGTTCTTGTAATAAAAGTCAGGTATAAAAAGGGCGAACGTAGATCTGCTGTATTCAGCATTTGTTTGTGTTAGATAACTCGATACATTTAGCTGTCAAGATGACATTTATGGGTTGTGGGCTAAATGGTAAGTGATGCCAAAAAGTCAGTCAGTCCATTATCACGCGTCAGCCCAGCCCCATTTGCAAGGAAGCAACCTTGGAGAAATCGTGTTCCGAAGGGAGAGCTGCAGACTGAGACGCTTTTTGCCTCATCAGGCGCTCTATCCCCCAGACGAATGTAACAACTTTCACACAATGCAAGGCCCAAGAACGCAGATGTTAAGCAATCTGGGTTTCAATAAAATGCTTCCTGGGCTTCAGCTGAGAGTGAAAGGAAATCTCAAAGAAATTCTTTTGCTGCCGGTAGTAAAATCCTTTCATATATCACGGGTGAATCCTTCCTACATGACTGGAACAACAATGGCGACTCTTGGATTCTGACCATGTTATTAAGTATCCATACCTTCCACAAATTTTGGTTGACTTGTTATCAGTCCTACAGATTTTCCAGTGCATTCTTCGTGGTTTTTTCAAGGCCTAGAATTAGCTTTATTTGCTTAATTTGTCTAAGGAAATTTGTTCCTCTACCCATACTGCTTGGAGGAAGTACCCACACGGCAGGAACTGAGAAAGATTGTAGTTCTTAGAACACAAAACTCGTTCATTTCACCAATATTTTGTTATGATACAATAGTGCTATTCCCCACTGAGTCCAGCATTACCTGTTATCTATGTGCAGACGTACAGTGGTTTCAATGAGCTCCTGATCCATATACTATGGCTCAAAACGGTAAGGGCGTCCATCATAAACAAAGTCGTCGTCCACAACCTCAGAATCGGAAAAATATTCAGCCATGTTGCAAATTACAGGTAGACCCGCTCAGAGATGACATCATCCAGGTCAGAAGTTTGTAGGTCAATCTACAGACCCCAGATGATGATAACAGGTAACTCCGGACTCAACGTGGAATAGCACTAGCGAATCATAACAAAATATTGGCGAAATGAACGAGTTTCGCGTCAGATAATGCGTTACTGAGAGGCTGCGTTTTGGTGCCCCACTCACTCCCACTATATGGATATATGCGGATCTATATATCGTCCGAACAACTTCAAATGACACCAAAGTTATATGAGTGAGTAAACAATCGTATTGTATGCCAGAAATAAGGTCCAGGTTGTAAAAAATGGTAATTCCCATTTAAGGGTCTTTTTAACCTCTGAACCAAGCACTGGCAATGGCTATTTAAAGAGGTATCAGTGTAAACAACATTAGCTTTCAAAAAAACAGAAATATACCAACAGTGAAGTTTACATTGTTGTTGTACTTGTTGTTACATTGCTTTACTAACCACTGGCCAGCTATTATGTTGCTTTGGAGTTTATTGTTGGTGTAAATATTAACACACAAAGGCCCTTGGAAATATGTTGTTCTTGAACTCAACACTCCCCAAAAATGTTCAGTCTGAAAGCACCTTTTGACACCTTTAGGTCGGAGGGTAAAAAAAAAAAAGACAATTCCATTGGCGCCACTGGGCCAAAAAAAGCTCACACTGCAATTAGAAAATAAACCAAGCAATGCAAATTAAAGTTCCTCAAACACTGTTTCTCAAGAGGGAAATCTCAGGACTAACACATCAAAATAAATGTCCGTTAACTCACCATTGTACCAGCTCAGAGCTAACCCTCTGATATTTCTATGTGGCAAAAAATGACCATTATTATTTTCCCAGTTCTTGTTACTGGAGATGATGGTTTCGTTACCGCATGATGAAAAAGAAGATTGGAACTGGTGGCAAATAAAAAGACCAATCCCCACAGAGATGTCTTGACTTCATCGCGCTGGATGAGATTGAACCTGTCTTCTTAACCATTTTTTTTCTGTCCATCTGCCGCTGAACGCCAATTGAGCTGATGCAGGTGCGCGCTGAACTCCGCTGTCAGTCAGAAGTCTAAAGGCTAATTCAGAATGACACAGTCTGCCCATCTGTGCAGCCTCCGTATCTGTTTACTTTGGAACGTAACAACTGGGATATAGTTAGCTTCCTCCTCAACCTACTAAAATGTGACAAAGTGGATCAGTTGCATGGGAGGTGTTTTATAACGTTTGGAATCTCTGTTTCTTAAGATCCTGAGTACGTATCACCAGTATACAGCTGTAACGGATGCAGTTCTGAGCCATATGTGATGTAACATGATTTTCTGTCCAACCTCTGGTGCTGAGGCTAATCCTATTAACATAATCCCAGGTACCACATAGGCAGTTGATACACATCAACCCGGAACTGATCTCAGCTAAGTACAAATGCTACTGTTATGTAGATCGTGCCCACTTTAATACATGTAGGTGATTTAAATACATCTCTTAGTGATAATTTGAGTGCTGTCAGATATCCAATTCTTTAAAGTACTTGGGTTTAAGTTTGTTTTTTTCTTGCAATGTGTCGCATTGGATTTCAATGTGACACAGACTTTTTTTTTTTTATATCCATCGCATCAGGATCGTCTCGGGATCCGCTTTAGGAGATGTTGCTCCGAATGCATGCTGCAGAGACTATAGGAGGCCGCATGTTTTACGACCGCCGAGACTCGTGTAAACAAAGAGCATCTTATCTTTTCCATATTTCACAGAGAAATGCAAACAGTGTGACTTGGCGAGAGCCGAGCCATAAACCAAGAAAATATGACTGTCTCTTGTACCTTTGCAAGGTGTTCTGTTTCAGCGCAAGAGTGACCTTCTTTGCTGACATGAATTACAGTTACATTTGCCTGGCCAGCAGGAAGTTTATAAAATCTGTCCAACATATCCTCTCATAAGGCCATATCTAGGGCTACAAATACTGCATTATTGTCCAAACACATCAAAGAGGCAGCCTGTATGTCTGAAACATTTGTGAAGCTGCCAAGTCGGCCTGCCTCCTCTATGGGATTGCTATATATTCACTGCTGAGGACTGCAGTCATAAACGAGAGGCTCTCTGTCCATAACTCCCCTCTTCTTGTTTATCATCCCTTTCCAGACCAGTCACCCTCCCTGGACACCCACTGAGCAGGGCGTCTCTCATGAAACATAGATCTGAATTTTGACGCTGAACCTGGGACAGTAAAGGTGGAAAGAGCAGCAAAGTATGAAGAAGAGAAAAGGGGATGCCATATTTCAGGAATGACAGCCTGTTAAGGGGCAGCTGGCAGCAGTTGCTCTCACCTGTGGTCCGTGCGGCCGGGTCGTGAATCAAGTAAGTCAGCCAAACAGTCACGTATAGTAAAGGTCAGATTTTATCCTCGCAAGCAAAAATGAGATTTACACTTGGAATGATAAGGATTGGCATACAGTCAAGCTCCAGTTCGCTATCCACTATGGAGTTCAGTAAAAGACGTGATGGAGCATTAACAACTGGATATACACTGATCAGGCATAACATTATGACCACCTTCCTAATATTGTGTAGGTCTCCCTTGTGCCTCCAAAACAGTTGTGACTCATCAGAGGGTGGACATGGGCCTTCTGAGGGTGTCCTGTGGTGTCTGGCAACAGAAAGTTGTCAGTGGGGGCCTTTGGGTCGTATGGGTTGAGGGGAGGGGCCTCTGTGGATCAGGCTTGTTCCAGTGCAGTTTCACAGGAGAACATTGTATTGTCACAAGATGGTCAATGTTATTTACTTCTCCTGTCAGTGGCCATAATGTTGTGGCTGATCGGTGTACCTTCTCAATATTAACTGCTCTGTCTCCTTTATTAACTTATGCAACTTGATCTTCAATGCATTCATACACAGTCTACAATCAAGTTAAATAAACAGTGGGTCAGACGTTGCTGCATGATGAAATCAGCCATTGAATGACTGGAGATGAGCTCATGCCGGAAGTCACAGATTTTATGTTACAAGTTTTAACCGCAGGCCCTGAAATCAGAGACTTAATTTATCAGATATTCTGCGTTCTGTGTCCATGAATCCTGTTGTATGGAACTCGAAGCCATCGACATGGAAGCAGCAAGAGAAGCAACACTGACTTATCTTCACCACCTCAACTTGACGCTGTTGAGATGTTAACAAACAGTTGACTATTTAAAAAGCCAGCGAGCGTGGAACAACATTAGCATTCACTTTGGAGGCATTTGCATCTGAACACCTGGTGGATTTTATCTGACGTTCACTTTCCGAGCAGCTCCTCTGGAAATTACCGGAGTCCATTAACAACTACATTTACAATATGCCAGCGAGTTGCTAACTTTTTCTGTCTGCCGTCTGTGTTTGCCCAGTACAACGGTTATATTATGTATTTATTCTGATGGACACGCGATTCCCGAAACAGTTCTTTTGCAACCTTAAAACCCAAACAGTGAGCTTAAAAATGCAAAAATGCTCTGCAGAGTTAAGCGACAAAGGCAGGTTAGAATTTTCTTTGGGCTTATCATTTTGTATTTCACGTAATAATTGGCCACATGTTTTATATCAGTATGTAAATATGCAACAGCTACAAATATGTGTGTAAAGATCAAGACTCCAGCAACACTTGTAGCATACAGTATGTGTCACATAAAGATAGCAGGAATGTTACTGGTTGTCCAATTGCCGATTCTGGTTCATTTTACATTTTAAACACACAAAGGAATCTAAATTACTGAATGAGAAAAAGAATTACAGTCTGTTGGATATTATTTACCGTACATAATGTGCAGGAAATTTGAGCAATCAGGGATGCGGCTGCAGATGAATGTACTGTATGTAGAGTGCACCTAAAAACACAAGTGTTATTACATTATCTTGACAAGTTAATGTGGTTTAGGTAGCGAACCAAAGAAAATCCATTTAAAAAAAGAGGAAAATGCGGGGAATAAAATGCCGTATGAAACCAGATACAAGCATTCTGTAATCACTAATCAGAGATATTTGTTGTAGCCATTCATGAAATATTTAAATAACATGGGAGTGTGTGTTGGCTCGTTGCAGATTTTTATCCTTTTCAAACTTCATCTTAAAGAGTGTCCGGTCTCAACCTGTGGGAGAAAGATGAATCTCACTCCTTTTAAAGCTGTAATTACATTTAATAACAGTATATTTACTGTATTAGTCAAGCTTATCTGGAAAATATGTCTCTAATTGCTCTATTAGTATGTGTGGCACCGGCCCCCACAAAAGCATCATTATGTGAAGTTATCGTGTAAATGAAAAGCCTTGCGCTGCATGGCAACGTTCTCGCTTTTAATTATTTTATTATCGGAAGTTAAATGGATCATTTCTGGTTTGATGGTGATTACATGTCAGCGCTGCCTCGCCGTTAGTCACGAACATCACTCTTGGTTCGGGGGTTAATGCCGTCTGTGGGTTTTCTTCCTCCTCTGCACATTAATAGAGCCGGTTGCATTGTGGCTTGCGCGGACTGAAGTCAAACACCTGCAGAATGTCTCAGTGCTCGCATTTGCCGTCACTGATGATGAAAGAAAGCCAGAGGACCAATGATGTTTTGTGATTTCCCTTTCGCACAGAGAGATAATTAGGAGGAGAATTTGATTCATTAGCCTATGGAAAGAAGCATACCTTCCTCCCTCGGCGGACGGCCCTTCCACTTCAAAGGGAGCGCAGGTTCTTTGATCCACAAGCAGGGGTAGGAGAAGGATAGAATTGTACACAGTACCGCCGTGATTACGGTGCTCTTCGTGGCTTCGCCTCGCCTCTGGACACCAGCTCCTGGAAGATGGATGGGGATCGTCAGCCACGTTAGAAAGATAATGTGATCTGATTCCGAGAGGATTTGGCCCCTAAACTCGCTGGGCAAAAGCTGTCGAGATTAACTCCGTGTCTTGTTCTGTGATGTCCACCTTAGGTTTTTGTTTCTTGTAGTATATTTCTTTCCCCCATCCCTTCCCCACATGTGGTCTATTTTACAGCTCACTGGTCTCAACACTGATGCAGTCGCACACAGAGCTGGAGACAAATGTGTACACATGGACATTCTTTTCCTCTTACTCGTTACTCTCTTTCTGTCTCTCTTAGAAGAGAAGGACAAGGTGATATTCCCTTGGTGGCTCTGGTTCTCTCAATGTGCCAGTCACCTTCGATTCTCTTACAACATCTTCTGCCTCAGTGCCGTCTGATGCGAAGCTTTTAGATTTTTATTTTTTTTCCTCTTATTTGCACTGTCCTATCTTCTTTAAAAGCTTTTCTATGATTCTTTTACAGATAGATGCACTACTTTGAATCCCAATTAATTTAGAGGTCATTTGTTTAGTCCTCCTCATCAGATCAATTTTATGCAGGAGGGAAACAGGGAAAATCGTTATACAGCTTAAGAGAAACCTAAGTGAATTACAGTAATTATTTAATGCTTGGTCTTGATCAAGCTAAGTGTCTGTACAGCCTCTTATTTATTTCCTTAATAGCCCCTTCATCTCCCAAGGTCCCTCTGTGGACTGTGATAAAAGAAACATCCGTGAACACAGGATGTATCCGACTGTAAAGAAAGGAAGCCGTATTGGAGGTTTTTGTTATAAACAAACTTGGAGAAGTCTCAATCTACTCGAGGGGCCATAAAGAGAACCCACAATTTCTCTGCCAATACGGAAGATAGTAGTTTGTTTTTTTTGCGCCCTGAGATATTTGCCCATGTTCAGCAGTAATCAAAGAGAGTGGGCAATTTATATTGTTTGTGTGACTGTGCATTTTTGTTCGTAGCGTTTGTTACACTTTCTGGTTGTTTAATGGGTAGCAGACTGGAAGAGTAGCAGCAGATTTCACTCACTGGTGGTTTATTTAGTAGGATGGTGGAATAGTCACTGTTGCTTCGGAAGGTTGCTAACTGTATAAGATGACTCTAAAGTATCAAAGTGGCAGCTGTAAGAAAAAAAACTGTTGAATTCTGTGAATGGTAAGGAAAGTTGCTTCAGTGCTTTTTTTTTTATCTGCTTTAGAATAAGACACACTGGGCCGTCCATTTTCCAAAGGAAAGGAGATAACGCAATCCATTGCAGCAGCAGCAGCAGTATTCAAGGTAATCAACAGATCGACCAAGGTTTCAGATTATCATGCAAGTTACAGTTAGTGCTTGTTATGATATGACGTTTCAAGGACTCGGACAGAATGTGAGTTCAGAAAAGTGCTTAGTCAATAAAGGGTCAAAGTGAAGTTTTTACACAGCGACTCAGTTAGGTTTGTTCATGGCCTTAGTTCAGCATGGCACAGTTTTTCCTTCCTGTAGGTACACCATTAAATACATTATTAACCAGTTTATCCTCAATAATATAATCTGCACAAAAAAAAATATGATAAGACTGCACAAGGTGAAGTGTAGCGCAGTCCAAGTGCACTTGATTCTCTTAGCACCACATTTGCCTTTTCCAAAGTCATTATGATTTCCACTGGGTTCAAGCAAAAGTCTGTAGGAAAAGCCATAAGGAGTCTTTTTTTCTGTTGTTGTTTTGTTTTGGTCTGTTCCTCAGGAACCTTATTGTGGTTTAACAGCCAACACTGAACATTTTACTCAGAGGAGCGACAGGTGCATTTACTGGCCATCCAGCAACATGGAAATCATTGCTTTCAAGAAGTCCGTAATAACTGCGATTGCAAATTTAATGTTGGGCTGTGCATGAAGTGAGTACCTTTTTGTGTAATACAGGTAATTGGAACCAGTTACCTCGCTTAGAAGCTGGAGTCGCACAGAGCATCGCATGCAATACAGCTCGCTATGGCTTCTCTTTTGTGCTCAGTTCTATTGAAAAAATAACTCTGAAAACCTCTGCAGAACAAAAAAAAATAAATAGAAAAAGTTTTGTTCTTGTTTAAGCAAGGCCACAGGCATTGCAAAGATACAGACTGACAAAAGTAAACTCATAGCGCCACCAACATAGATACTGCAGCCGGCAGCCAGCTCTCACGTACTTTCTGCACCTCTATTAGAGGAAATAACTCTTCCGACCAACAGGGGGCAGTAGTCTGCATCCATCATTGAAAAGGGGAAACCGCAAGTTAGGGCTAGCTAGAAAAATAGGTAGCTAGGAAGAGCTACAAACCATCGTACAGGGCTGGTCTCTCTTGAATCATCTTTACAGTTCATTCGTTCCAGGTGATCATGTCATATGTGCATATCGCAAAGTTCAGATGAGGATATAGATATATATATATATATTTTTTTTTTTGCTTTCACTTTTGCTTTTTTTGTTTCATGGTCTGGTTCACTAAACTGAACAGCCAATCAGACAGATCTCTCCGATAGACTCTTTCCGCTGCAGAGTCAGCAAGCAACGTGCGATCTTTCCCTAAGCCAAACCAAGTTATCCAACCGAACCTTACCCCAAAAATAAAGTGAAATGTGGCGTAAAAATTATGGTCTGCATATGGCACACAAACCTGAGTTTCAAAGGTGAAAGTCCTGTGCCTTTTACCCCCAAAGCACCTCCAGACTCCTTTTAAAGTACTTTGAAGTGGGTGTGTCTGTCCAATTTTGCTGCGGGCGCATTAGCATCAGAATTCGTTAGAAACCTGGCGCTACACTACAGCAAAGTCAAAGAACACGTAGTATCTCTCTTGGAGATGCGACTGGACTTAAGATAACGTTGCATGTTTGTCATGCCCTAGGAATAAGAATGCATTGGTTTTATTTAATTGAATTACTGAATTATTATAGGAGAATGAACTTACTTTCAGAAACAGTGCCGGCATCCACTGTGTATTTCGAATCTATAAATCTGACATGAATACAAACGGCGACAGATTCATCCAGAGCCACAGCCACAAAATCACAAAACCATGTCATTCATGAAGCATAGAATAACAATCGCCCCAAAATAAAGTCACCGCTGAACCAGATGTGGGTTTGTTTTGGCCTGAAGTGAAATTATATCCTGCCAGCTGGAGTTTTAGTTGGAACACGTAGGGTTTTGTGTTGCTGTTGCTCAAGTCAAAAATGGAAGATTTCTCAGTCAACACCTCTGCCGTACAGTACTCGACACTCTTCAGAGATTAACAAAATACTCTGGCACAAGGAGGCAAAGGGGTGGCCGGTTAATGTTCCCTTTTTGAGCCATAACCTTAGGAAAACATCTTTTGAAGGACGGCGCCTGGGCGAGAGCGGCACTTTAGGACTGTTTACTCGAGTTTTGATTTGTGACAAAACAAGGCAAGCGGCAAACAGTTCAGTTCAAACAAATGAAGACAAATCCGGCAGCAGCATTTGGAGGAGCAATCTGAGCCGAATGAAACCCACCTGCTAATTTATATGGTTCAATCTGACGTGGCGGCAACTCCGAGTGCAATTTCTCGAGCGCCTGGTTCACACGTTTAATTGCTTCTTGTTGTAAATGCACACTGGATTGAAGGAAGAGCAGTTTAATTGGGCAAACTGTGTACAAGGGGAGCAAGCGCACCAGCTTTTATTTGAACAATGAAATAGGAGCTTCACTAAAGCAGTATTAATAGAGCCAATAAAATGTAGCTTGGGAAGATGACACGAAAACTCGCTTCATGAATTTGTCATTTAAAGAAGCAAATACGGGGAGGCAGTGTAGCCAACTGGGATAATACTTCTGAATAAAACTTTTTCCCCATAATGTAATTTCAATTTCACTGTGTCCTTTGAGGTCAGTGAAATTCTGTCTGACTATGCCCTGGGAAGGTAAACTTAATTTACTGCTATATCTCTTTCCACTGCTAAGGCGCAGCATATCCAATAGTGAACCTCCTAAACATAATCAATTATCTGAGCTCCAATGGCAGAGAATGCAGAATGCTGATA
>JASGAT010369641.1:0-14177 GCA_030220025.1 Chelon auratus | reverse complement strand
GTTCAATACCCTTGGGGAGTTTTTTCCCCCCTCTCCTGGTAAAAGAGAATTATTCATTGCATCCTCTAAGGGAAAAGTCGATCATTCCCAATAAGTCACTGAGTTGTTGTCCCTTTTTGGTTGTGCTGAGTAGGACCCTAGGCAATGTCGATTTTTGTGTCGTACGCTTTGCTCGGCTTTTTCCTCGCGGGCACGGCTGCCAGGACGACGTTGGAGTGACTTTGACTCGGCGATATTATGTACGCAAGTGACACTTTGTGAAATTTATCAAGGTGCGGCGAGGCTGTCATGTTAAAGGTGCTGGCGTTGCATTGCTTTCAATGCAGCTGCCCTTAAAATCCTATTTTTTATGTTCAGTGCTGCTCTGTAGCTCACGCGGGATTTCATCAATAGCCAGATACTCCGATTTGGTATATGTATGGCTTCTTCAGCGTGACTCCTTGGTGGTTGTATTTTAGAATTCGGAACAAAAAAATAAATAAAACTACTTTAATTCCACCCCTGGGTCAGTTTTATGAGAACCCTAATGCATTCTATTGGACATTTCATGTGGCTGATTTGCATGTGACGAGCCGATATGCAAGAGATGTGCAATGCTCCACGTAGATAAAGAATGACTCTTCCCTGAAGATCGACTGTATTGATTTTTGGTCTGTTTTCTTTGCCAGGCTCTGATGACAACCTCAGGCTCGCCTTGACAAATGCTACACGAGGGGTCTTCGCGAAGGAACGAAAACAATGGATTAGCCTCCTCTGCCTCTTAATTTCTAACAGTAAAATGACTCAAAGTCACGCTGACCTTTTACAAGCAGCATCTGTGGGGAAGCGGAATTTATGTTCCGTGGGCCAGGCTGTATGCCAACACACTGGCCGCTGTTTTTCTACCATTAAACAAGAGTTATGTCACACTTCCCATTTAATCACAGGCTTTTTCAGGAGTCTGGGCTGAATCAGTGTGCTCAGCCAATGACTCACCATGAGGGGCCCATTTGACAGATTACACCTGCAGTCACACTTAAAGGTAATGTTAGAAGGCTCTTGGCGGAGAAAGAGGAGAGCCTAACTGTTCCATTAAATGTTTTCAATTGACCTTCATGGCAAATGAACAGTAGGGTTCAGCATCGTCAACAATAGCGTTTAATACTACAACCGCAGCCACAACATTCAATATTCCTCTTACAAAGCTATTACTCACAATTTCCGTCAAAGTAATGTTTGCCATTTATATTAACTCCACCTCTGCTCTTATTGAAGTCAAATTTTATATTCTGAAATTACGCCGGACGGGGTGTTTTCTCGAGGGTACACCCGTAGCTTTAAGGTCAAACTTGGCAGTTTCACGGTCCAGTGGCGTGCTGTAAGCGCCGTGCCACTGCACAGGAAGCTCTCAGGAACATCAAGACGGCCGAGTGACAAAGTGTGGAGCCGAAACCTGCTTAACAGTTCATCTTCGCTGTCATAGACATCCAGAAGGAGTGAGGCAATTCACCGTACACAGGGAGAGAGGAAAGACTCCCGGCAAGGTTGATCACATCTGTGAAATTAGAAATACTTTAGGCCTAAATGGCCACCAAGTGTATTTGCTTTTGTAATTATCTGCAGCCACTTGCTCTCGGTCTCCCTTTTTTCCAGAGCGACGCCGCATGCTGCTACACTGCCTGAATTTGTCAAAGTCAAATGGAATTTTTTTGGGCAAATCGCACAGCAATAAATAGACCAACAAACTCTATTTCATGCATTGTTAGATTTAAAGAGCATTATAAGCCATCCAGGAAGATATATCTTAAGGGTATTATGTTTGGATGCGTTACGCAAAACATGCTGGAGGTTGCTATAATAGTGGGTAGCGGGCTGAATCAGCCCATGATAAGACGCTGGCTCGCGAGCAGTTACACTGTTGCACGTACGATAAGAAGTTTCTAAACAGAAATCTACATTTTTACGAGACTGTTACTTTTCTAGTTTTATATTTCATGGAGCACAGATTCTACTGCTTTTTATTAATATCACTGCCCTTTAGAAAGTTTCATGCATGTTTCATGTATTTGTTATATTAAATATAAAACCACCTTGTCTCTTTTTGCCTTTGAAATTCGGATTGATTCCTGAAGAAGGCCAAGTTCCCGGCCTTATGTTAGATAATAAGTGCACTATATGCACACACTGCCCCTGCTAGCTTTACTCCAACCAAGAATGTGACCCAGCTGCCGAACTGAATGTTCGGTTTAGTAATGGGAATTGAATAGCAAATGTTTTCCCCCTGGCACAGAGCCTGCATTTATGTGTGTGTGCATGCGTGTGCTAACCGTAGACCCACGCTGCTTTTTTTTCTGGATGTATCTGAGTGTGAGTGAGCCACGCGGATGAAAGACGATAAGAGTTTTGCGGGTTAAAAAGACAGACAAGAAGCAATGCGGATATTGACCCACAGTATGTGCAAGTACAGAAGTTGGCGGGAAGCAGAAATGGTTCTTCTGCTAAGGCCACATGGGGTGAAGGATGAAGACTAGCTTTGTGGAATTTAACAATAGCTAGCCAGCAAAGCATCAGCCCTGGAAAGTATAATTTTAAGGCTTTGCTCTGTCTGAGATGTGGTTCAACTTTTTTGGCTCTATTAGAAGTGTTTTATTAAAAGTTCAATCCACGGTTCCGGTGCCCTTTTGTAAAAGTTGCCTCGTCATTTTAAGCATCACAGGAAGGCTGTGGGTATTTTTGCGAGCGCCAACTCCTGTGTATGAGTGTGGGTTTGTGTAAGAGTATGCGACCGGGACATAAAACAGAGGCAGCTGCTCGACACTATTGAACACTTACCAATTAGGATTCCCAGACAACCTCACCCGCAGGCCTTGCGGTGCTTTGGCTGAGGAATGCTCAATATGGGAAAGGAAAATGAATTAGTTTTGTGAGCTTTCATAGTGTGTTAGTGCACATGGTAGCTTTTGCTTAGTGATTAGGGATCTTGAAAATATTTAGGAAGGCCCAACTGAATATACAGCCAAGGAGACGTTCTCATACCGTACTTAACCAAGTGTGAAATAGCTTTGGCTAAGTAAGGGGACGACCATTAATACTGATAAAAATGGGACTAGGTGCTCTCAAGGTGGAATGTGAGCTCTCACTAAGAAAGTGATTTATGTCACCTTCAACCGAGGTTAAAGAAAAAGAAAAAAAAAAAGCTGGCTCCCTGAATAAAAATAAAAAAATCTCACACACACATATATTCCTGGACTTGCCGGGCTGTCACACTCAAACGCTGGAAATTACAGTTGTGATATTGCATAATCATCCTGGAATCAAAGTGACTCCAGAACCCGTGACACGACATATTTTTTCAAATATTAATATTAATGCGGGATTATCTTTAAGAGCCGGGGCTGTATGAGTTGACGCACGTTTCGTGTTCTCCTCCGTGGCTTTGTGATATGAGGCTTCCATGTGTCCCACGTCACACAACTTACCTGCTGGCACATATCAGCCCCGGATTGGTTTTATGATCAATCATCTTGTTTGTGTTCTCTCTTAAGGGCCACACACGAGAACAGGGAACGTTGAGCCGTATCAATTATAGTTAGACTAATTCTGGACTCACTTTGCCTCGGCTGTGACAAGTTCACTTTGTTGGAGCAGTGGCTTCACTGACGGTAAGAAAGGGCCAACTTCATCCCACAATATTTTCTCGCAATTCTTCTTGTTTGAAACTTGGAAACATTTGGAATAAGAGAAGTACAACCGAGTTACCGAGGCAGCCAGAGCCTGCAACATCCACCAACGACCATAAGTCAGCTACAAAGTGATGGGCGACCAGGTGATTGGTGATTGCTTTATATGTGGGTCGAAGTTTATTGCCTGGACAGCTGGGAAGAGTTTAGGGTAATAACTATGAAGAAAGATCAGGTCTGTCTCGAAAAGCCCTTGTCAGCATTTATATGTGGAATAACAATCAAAGTTTCAACATTTTAATCTGTTATTTCTGGATTTAAAGTCCTTGCTTTGGTTTGTTGCGTAACATTTAAGACCGTCATTGGGTAAAAGTCAGATTCTTCAACAGTTTAAACTGAACCTTTGTGAGATGTTACGCCCAAGACAGAATTTGTGATTCCAATCCCTTTGACTTTCTGATGTATATGAACTTTTGTTTTAGTATTCTCCCTGGTAAAACATTACAAAGGGATGATGTACTAATGTAATACCGTATCAGGGAAGTTGTTTTGGTTTTTTTTTCCCTTCAAGCCCTCTTTCAAAGTTCCTCCCTTGCGTCATTATCATAACATGAGATTCAGTGCGCCTGCATAGAGAATATGTCCAGGGTTTGTCACCTTCCTAATTGGCCAAATCAATGTGCGGTACATACCTGTGGATATGCTTTATTAGCCTAATCAGGACTCTAGAGGTAAGACCTCCGGCATAAGACTGTTCTCAAGTAGCTAATAAGGTCCTCGGTTGAGATCAGGTCATAGTACTACAGCATGCCAACAATATAACTACGGGAGAAAGGTGGCGAGCACGGTATGTCTTTCAGAAAGGATTATGGATTTATGTATTAATGCTGAGCAGGTAATATATGCAAGTTCATTCAGTACTGCAGAAGCTTTTTTTAGCAGAACCCTGAGCTCAGCCTTAGCCCTTTATTTATTTTAAACATTATATTAGAAATGTGTGCTTAACTCTGCAGCAACTCCATTCTACTATCCACAATGAGAACTAGTGCATTGAACCATTTACCTTGACATAGCCAAAAATAAGAAAGACCAACAAACTCATACACGTGCAGATTGTCTATGACTTGTCTAGGCAAACAGCATCTGCCTATAAGAAGTACACATGGCTGTGAAATACAGAAAGGAGATACTGCAAATTTCAGAGTATTGCATCTCCTTTGAACTCTGTGCACCTGTGTGTATCTTCTTTGAGATACTGGTTCAGGAACAGAAATTAAATACAGTTGAACATTGTGCACGGAGCATGCCAAGACCCCCAGAAAAGACTTTGATGTCTTAAATCCTGTGGTGCACAAGAAGTGATGCATTTTATGTGTCTGGCAGAAGTGTAAATATAATCACCATAAACTGTATGACTGTAAGGCGTTAACCCAAAGAGATCCGTCCAAAGAAAATCGCAGCCGACGAGACACGTTTAAAGCCATTTCAGCTGGCCACTCTGAATTAATAGATGTCTACATAAAATTTCTTCCTTTTAACTTTTCTTTAGCACAAGGTTGTGTAGATTGATGTACAGTAGGAACGGCCTTTCATTGACACTTGGTGCAGATATTCTAGCAATGCTGATTGTTATCCGTCCCCCTGAAAGACCTGCAAATGAAATAAAAGGAGAGCTTTAAAGCTGCAGCGGCTCTAATGCCTCGAATAACCCTTTTTGTACTCTACGTCCTTTCCGAAGCTAAATCAGAGTACATCACGCTAAATTGCAAAGCTCACTAAATGCCAAGAACATGCCTTAGATTCCTGACGGCCTCAGATGCTATCGTAACTAATGGTTGTCAAGGTTGTCCACACAGGGATGATAGAATTCAGCACCATGGACAGCGCATTACGCTGCATCTGTCAAAAAGGCCACGGACAAATCAAGAGCATCGCTCCAGGAGGTAACACCTAAGTACCGTGCTTATTTGTCCAGCCACTCCGGCCTTAACAGTCTTCGGAATACCAATCACTGACTCCATGACGGCACTGCTTTAGCGAAACATTTCTCAAAAAAATAATAAAAATCCTTAAATCCGTTTGTTATCTAATTCCACATTTTTAGCCAACGTCTTATGAACTAATTGCAAAAAATTGGTTCAACACCAATTCTAATCGTGTTTATGGCCAACATTTTTCACCAATAGCCATTTGCTACTTGGAACAGATCTCCTATCATCCATTAGTAAATATCACAAATACATAACCACTTAACCCAGGCTGAACTCTGGAGAATTATATCTTTGATTAATTAATTAACAGAGCATGTTTGGTGGTTTTTACTGTGCTTTATTTATTGGATTGTATTACTGCACATGGATTTTAAGGTGTGTACATGTTGTTGTCCACCAAAAGTCCATCCATCACTATTTACCATATATAACTGCTTATTCTGGAACTTACCATAGCTTGTATTGGCTAATAGGCATGGTACACTCTGGGTAGATCGCTAGTTTGTCACAGGTGTAACACAGAGACAAGCATATTCATTAGGGCCAATTTTGAATCATCAATTTAATCTAATATGCATATCTTTGGAATAGTGGAGGAGGGTGGAGCACCCAGACACAGGAACAACATCCAAACAAATTTTTGTCTCACAAAATAGTTGGCCATGCCGACGAAGTGGCTTTGCAAGTACACAGGGAATAATTGATCTCAGAAATGAGAAACCTAGTCACAAATATGCATCCGGGGTATTTCTTTACTATTTTTTTTTTTTTTACAATATGTAGAAGGTTAATAACCTGACTCATCGTGTTTATGTCCAGTTCTCCAATATTGCCCACTGAGCATGGAATCTGCTTCATGACACAGTCTGCCCCTGGCTCAGATTGGCCCCATGTCACTCCTGCCCTGCTTGTTTGCTGCCCGACGCCCGCTGGCTTGTGCCTTTTCCTGCCATATGCAGCTGTCTCGCACGGCTCCTAGCAACAGCTAGTGCTGGCCCCAGCTGCTTTATAAAAAACCCCAAAAGAGGCAGACACACACAGATGCACACACACACAGTCTTAAACATGTGGGATTACTGATCTAGACTCTTGACTATAACACAGTATTTACACCGGCCATTATTATTGCACGTATAGTGCTGTGAACACATGAAATCCAGTCTGTCTGCTAATACTGCTGTATTCATGTAAATGAAAGCATCTGCCAGGATCACTGATGAATGTTCTTCATCCCAATAAAAGGTTTGCAGTTATTAGCCAGCATGCAGAAAAAGCAATCTCATCACAGTTGATAATTTCACAGCGTTTCCATCACATATGCGCCAGGTGGATGTGAACAACATACTCAGGAAGCCTCACACTCACACTAGCAGATGCCGTGATTAAAATGTCCCTATTGTGATTAAAACCTATACATACCCAACCCTTTATATACTCGGATCCCACACAAGGGCAGCCAGTCTGCACATATATTGGTGTGGTGGGGTGGGAATACAAGGCATGCTATTCATAGTGTTGATAATTGACAGGTTGGTCGCCACAGCGGCTACACCCATTTATCAGGATATATTTCTTAGGGGTATTTTTAGTTGTTTTTTATTTTTTATACCGGTGTCTCATATTGACAGAATGCAGTAGATTCTGACGTGCATCAATATTCTGCGCCTGAGTAGTGAAGGAGGAAATATGAACTGCTGGGAGCCAACGGGTGCCTCGCTGTTTAGTGGGACAGAAACAGCAGGAGCAACCAGAGCACAAAAACAACAGTCTGCTGCATTCTGAAGTCGTCTAATCTGTGGATCATCTATTTAAAATGTTATGGTATAAAATCAGATAGTGTGAAATCTTTACACTTGCAGAAGGAGCATATCATTGCAATTTAATACAGCAGCTAGTTTTGCAGCTGATCGGGGTAAGTGATGTGGCCAGACTTCTATTTCCATCCCAACAAATAGCCCTTGGATAATTTTATTAAATAAACAGTAGCCAAATAATTATTCCCCAGTGGCAGCCTCAGTAATCTGACTAGTCTGATATTTTTTCAAGTCTACAAAATAATTTTTGCGTCAATTACTGAAATCCTCATTTGGCTGATTACTGGTGTAGGATGAGTCAATACCAAAGGCACACTTGGCTTCGATACCTGCCATAATGTGACTGAGCAATTTGAAAGACGTGTGCAACTTGGAAGTGCGGAGTTGAATTTAATGAGCACTGAGCCATAGTGGCCTAGCTGGTGTACAGCTTATTTATATCAGTAATTTAGTCTGTTGTCGATCATTGCCAGTTGGATAACAGTCACATTAAAAAAAAAAAAAATTCACTGTGATACGTAACTCTTTTTGTAACCAACAAATACATCACAATGTATTGCATTTTGAGGACTAACGGGCAAGAGGGAACCATCAGAACGCTGGAGGACCAACCTCACTTTAAATTAAGCTCATTTAAGCGTAGTATATTGCTTTTTAAAATTAATCTATTTTATTGATTGCTTTTTATTGCTTTTTCCAAGAGTAAAGACTTATCCTAATATAGGTCACATTTGGGAGAAGAAGACAGTTTACACCACAGTGCAGCCTAGGTTAAAATATTATACGACAATGACATCTAGATAGCTTGCTGAAAAACCTTCATGAACAAGTGCCTATGTGTAGTGTCTGTGATACGTGCATTTTGGTCCATATATTATGAGCATCTGCTTAAACATCTCAGTTTCATTCTCTTTTGCGGCACCTGTGGCAATGAGTAGTAACTACAGGCTTGTTTTTGTGCAGCATTTTATTGAGATCATAGACTATATAAAAGTGGACGACTGAACGGCTGCTCAAAAGCGAAGCTAAAGCAAGAAGAGCTCCCCCTGGTGATTGGCTGCAGTATATGTCATAAGCTCCACCCCTTCCATGGTACTGGATGGGACTTGGGCCGAATTTAAAACACTAAAATACCTCAAAAATATATATTTTTTTCAGGGATGGTTTCTATCATTTTAGGTAGTTAATATAATACTGATGCATAAGTTTTGTTTGAGTTAGTTATTTGATGCTAAATAAACAGAATGTGACTTAACGATGACTACCAGTTGCCATGCCAACCACTTTATGAGCCAGCCCTGTAGGACCGTGATAGTTGAAAAAAAAATAACAATAATAATAAATACAGTGTACTATAGTCTAACATTTCCTTGTAACTGTTGGAGATAGCGTCGCCCCTATCCTTGGGAAAATAGTGTCACTTAGGCCAGTGCAAGGAAGTGGGGATGCAGTGTCCATATTAATACAGTCTATGATTGAGATCCAAACAAGCTCCACCTACTGTCTCTCCCAGAGGGATAACTGCTGGAAGATAAATTATGCATCACAAACTATGCACAACTTGAGATTTTGCAGCTTGAGATAAATTAATCGGCGAGTGTTTGACCCAATCGCCATTTTGCCAGCGTTGTTAAGCAACAGATTTAACAGGGATTTATTAATATGAATATCTTTGAGATTGCCACTTTAACTTCAATAAAGACTATAGCTGTACATATGAAAATCCAGAAAAATCTTAGGATCACTAAAATTCTGCACTGTGTTGCATTGTCAGCCCTAACCCTGTGATTAATGTCTGTCCCTACAATGATATTACCTCATCCCTCTTTCATTATCCTGGCCTTGTTCAAGCTGCAGAGAAACAAAAGGCCGTTGTGCCTGAAACTTTTCGCAAATTAATCATTAAAAAGTGGCAGTGAATCGACTAATTGAGTTATATGCAGCCTTAATATTTTACTCACAGCAAGCTGAGGTTGGGGCTTTATTTGCAGCTGAATAGTGGAGCTCAAAAGAGGAGGCAATTTTGTGTAGCGTAGCCTTTTTGCAGACAATAATTTGGCCAGCACAGGGGCTGACTTCAGTGCTTACACAGGTAAGCACCAATAAATTGGCCACATTTAATGTACTTTTGACATGTTGTTTGGCATAATAGATTTGCTTTCTATTACTTTTATCCGGGGTACAGAAAAACATTGCCAGGTCACCAGCTTTACTAAATTGGATCTAATGATACGACAATGCCAAGGGAGCTTTGTTTAAGCTTAAAAAAAAAGTTTTCAAACTGATTTGTGAAAATGTATTTATGAATCACAGCAGAGCAGCTTCTTTCATGCCTTCAGCTTTGTAAGTATACATAATTCGACACTCATGTTCTTTTTCTTATGGATGTCAATTATGTGACGCAGATTGCTGCTTTGTCATTCTCTTCTGCAGAGTGATGATGTGTGTTGATGACCACTGAAGTCAATTTATAGTAATGATTCTTTTACCGTGCTGTCGCCACACAAACACTAGGACCGTGTCCTGTGGTGTGTGATGCTAGTAATCAACCAACCAGTGGGTCAGAGAGACAGCAATCAGCCACAGACTCCGTCTCACACAGCATGACTGCCCATATCGGAGATGGCCGGTACCACCCACTGGGTGCCATCTGCACTATATTTCAGTTCCTTATCATATATCTACTTGCTCTGTGTACACTTTGTAGACTTTCTGAAGACACAGGGCTGCCGTTACACTCTTGACGTCCTGTGGCTTTAGTATTTGGGAATATTTTTTGCGTTTTTGATACTTTCACAATATCTGATCTACAGTTTTACTTAACACACATATAGTCAAGAAGAATCATTTCAGGTCTATATAATTGCATGTTATTAATGGGTGCATTCATTTTCATATCTCAGGAGCACATTATAGGAAATTCTTGAAAACATCCACTTCAGTTCATAGATAAACTAATCAGACTTTTGTGGTCAAAGGCCATTGTTAATTCTAAATAAATGTGGCCCTAACTCAAAAAATTAATATGCCAATTTTGGCGAAGTTTCACACAAATGTCTGTCATCTCTTCCCTGGATTACAACCACAACTGTCCATCTAGTAGTCCACCACAGACACATTGGTTTGGCTGATATTGAGCTTCTGGTGACTGTTGTTACACCGTGTGATAAAGCACTCAATCAGTCCTCTGTTAAACTAGCTCTCAGTGAGAGAAGTCTATTTTTGACATTGGGTTTCTAATGTGCAGTTACCAGAAACAGATTTTGTGGCATGTTTCTTCACTGGAATTAGTACTGATTACTTCGATTTTGACAAAAGTGTACTTTAATTTGACATGTATATTAATATATGAGTCTGGACACACATTGATGTAAACTACAACTGCCACTGGTTGACAGCAAGTTCCGTAAAAAAAAAGTATGTTCCAACTTCATGTCACTGTCTGTGGCACCCAAATCATGAATGCATCTCTTGAAAACAGAAAACCTAAGAAATGTTGCTCTAAATGTTAACACAGTTAGATGGAACATTTATTGGTGACTGTTTTGTGTTAACAGCCTTTGGGTGTACGTTTAGTACACATTTAGTTTTACGCAGTCTGTACAGCACTCACACTAAATCACAGTAGCTTGTTTATGGTAATCAAGGATTAGTCAGTAGTTACTTTGTTGTGTTGATGCCAGTCAGCTTGATCTAAGCCTTGCATGGCATCTTGTTAACTCGTTTCTGGCTTACAGCTTATGGTTTCCCAGTAAAACTATTGCTTGTGAAATTCTCCATTTTCTTTTTCCATGCACAGAACTGTAACATCCATATCGNTTTTTGCATAGCGTAAAAACACAGACAGTACTTGTTTTTTAGTTTATTTTTTTCATTGGATTTGTGGACAGTAAGATAATAATTCAATATAACAAAACCTTTAAGCCTAGCAAATAAGAACTAAAATGGATGACAGCCTTGTGTGTTAATTATATACATCTGTCGTTGTGCTATGCGGCAATCTTCTCAGAAATACTCTCATGCTGCTGGCCTGAGTGATTGCCAGGTATTAACATCCTTTACCTTTTACAATTTCAAACATGTGCACGGCCTTTTGAATGTCCAATCACTAAAGAGCTCTAACCAGAGTCAGTTATCACGCCTGGGCAATCTTCAAAGGCTGCTTCCAGCAACGGTGTTCACCTAGAGAAAACAAAAAACACAGGGTTTGGATCCAGAATCAAAGTCAGTAGTTTTCTCCTATCCATATTGTACACTCTGGGGGTCCAGTTCATTAAGATGTGGGGGGAAAAAAAAAACATCACAAGCTACAGTAGTTAAAGAATAATTCATCTTACGGTCTCTAAATACCCTGAGGTGAAGCATGTTTTCGTATATGTGTTTATGTGTGCATTCCTATACTCAAGGAACTGCAGCTTTGTCTTTACAAACATTACATTCATTCTCATCTTTGTCATTCTAACTGCAGATTATGCCGTTTTAACCAGATCCAATCACGAGCCGGAAACAACAGAAACATTGTCTGCCACATTTCATTGTCCTGAAGATTATATTGTTCCTCGCCAAACCTACAGCAGCAGAGGAATACCTCAGAGTCTGCTGGCGGCCTTGACACAGGAACCCTCAGATCCATCATGCCATATCTTTGTCTTAGGGTGCTTTGTTACATTTTAGGGGCCTGCTCCTGGGTGAAGATAAATGCTGTAAACACTGCTTTATGAATGAATAAATTCCCCTCGCGCCGACACTGCTCCATGGCTCGCCGTTAATAAACTGATTCATGGCGTAATCCACTCTCTCAAGCGTTCAGAGCCCCTTTTATACCCCCTATTTATGTTTGCTGTTATTTCAGAGAGTCAGCTGAAAGGAACCACAAGAGGAAGAAGATAAATCACATTCTCCTGCTTTAATTTATGGAAGTGAGCCACTGTTATATGAACAAATTCTAACCCAGAAAGCGCCACTGGTGGGGAGCAAAGGAGGAAAACCAGAAAGGGAAGTCCAAGCCAGGAACAGCATCTTTCTCAATAACCTGCAGGCGGGAAAAGTGAGTGAGTTCATTACAGACCTCATTGTCCGTAACCATGTCTGAGAAGAAAAGTTAGGCCAGAAGTGAGGAATATATTTCTCCCCAACTCCAAGAAAGAGCTCGTCTTTCATCATTATCACCAGTCTCGAGAAACTGAAGGCCCTTTTTTTCCGTTAAAGTGAAATCGTTTTGCAGAAATGCTGACAACATCATTTTTAGAACTGCTGTAGTTCCTGGGGAAATATTTATGGGTTTAACAAATTTGTCAAATGCCTACTCTGTTAAACCTTTTAACTTTGAGCAAATGTATCACAGGAGTTTGATTTCTCATTTCACAGTGGAGGAAACAATACAGAACGTGATAATGATCAGCTCGTACATTTGCCATTTTGGCGAGAGCTCAAAGAACATTTGAAACATATAGTGAAGAACAAGATCATCAGCTTGATGTGAATGTGTATATATATACTGATGCCACTTGAAACAAAAGTCAGCATTTAACTTTGAAGGAGCATACATACAGGAGCATACACACAGGAGCGACTAGCGGCGATTGCCAACAAGTTTTTACTGAAATCTGAAACCTGAAATCTGATCAGTGTGTGATCAATTATGACCTGAATTCATAATTCTCCAACCTGCCTATGATACATGCCATGATACCAGCTAACTCACCTGGGGTAGAACTACTATTGTCATTAATAGTTGTATGCCTCTGTGCTCTGTTTTATATTCATTATCAATCTTTCATCTAACATCATCACCTATATCTTGCAGTTATGTCCCATTTGTATTGTATGAATCCATGACAGATGTATGTTTATCTCGTTCCTCTCACTGCTGTCTTCTCCAGAGCCTGGAGCTTCAACTAGCGGCCAGCTGTCAGCTATAAAGTCATTAGCAATGAGTAAATGGCTTTATATGTGGACAGGGCTTTAGTCTCGCTGGCCTCTAGATGCCAACAATTGCCTTGCAGTGTTCTCACAACTTATGGCCTCTTACTATGAGGTATAGTTATTATTTAAATCATATGTATTGTTTGTACAGCTGTGGTGTGTTGGTACTAACCACTGTGTTGGTTAGTACCAACACCCCACAGCTGTAAAGTTCTGGTTTTGGATCTTCCGGCTGGCTGGGGCCTTGCTGTGCAGGCTTTTGCATGTTCTTGTCCCTGTCTGGGTTTTTGGCTGCCTGGAATAGGCTCCAGTCCCCTACAAATTTAAATGTAAATACACATTAACATGAATCGATATTGAACATAATGTAATGATTGTGCAGAAGATGTTATATTTCAGTCAGAAACGCACACATTCAGCAACATAGAGGAGTTCTCTTGAAGTGGGTAGTCACTAGAGGTGGGCGGATCGATCCAAATATCGATAATATCGATACCAACGTTGGTATCGAGATTGAACGATATTTGGATCGATCAATCTATAGCAAGTTGTGCTATTTGTAAAAATGTGGTAAGATACAGTGGTAACACAACAAACTTGTAAAAGCATATAGAAATTTTTAAAATCCCCGCCCACTTGGCCCCTACAGATCGCTGATACAACGAAAATAAGTGCACTAACGGGGAGAAATGTTGTCTTATTTTTGTATTGTATTGTACTTCCTAAACACATCCTTACATTATTTATAATATTTGTTGTGGAGTGATAATTTTCTACACTTTGTTTAT
>JASGAT010369637.1:0-10650 GCA_030220025.1 Chelon auratus | reverse complement strand
GTTTGTGTTTTTGGATTTTGCCCCTAGTGGCCAGCAATATAGTTGAAGTGTTAACAGAAGGCCTCTTTTGGGTCTCAGCGGAAAAAAAAAAAGATCAATATTGTCTTCCTTCTCTCCGCCATTGCTTTTTGGTGACTGCTAACAGTTGACCGGTTCATTATGTTGCTAGTTGTCTGGCTTTGACATCAGGTTTGTTGCCAGCTTGCATTTCGTTTGCTTTTGAAAATAGCAGTAGGTGAACAAAACAGTAAATATTAAAGGTCTTACACCAAACCAATGAGCTGACACAAGCTGGATTCAGTTTAAAAAGTTACCCAACTAACTGTTCACCTACTGGATAATCCTCTAATATACAGACAAAGAAGACAAAGAAACACAGGGATGCAAAAGTCAGGAACCTCTTACCTTTTTGATGTCCAAAGGGGTTTATCAGTGAGCCCAAATGTTTCTTGAGGCAGTTGGATAGACCTACGGCCAGAAGGAGCAACAAAATAGCCATATTGGTGGTTTTTTGTTTTATGTTTTTTCTTCTGAGTTAATAAAAATCTAGAATTAATTCCTTGCATGGGTGTCCCTAGTCATACCACTATTGAAGTTGCAGTTTTATTTGTAGTGAAGACTTTAAAGGGCTTATATTGAGTGTTTTTGCAGAACATTATGTTGCCAGAATGACACTGGTATGCTATCTTGTCATAATTAGAGTAGGATTGGTGACATTTTGTAAGATATCTGACCTCTAAACAGCATAAGAAACTAATCAACAATTAAAAATAGGCCAGGGTCATAATTGTTTTAAAAACTATTGTTAGTGGATCCTGCTTTCTACAAGGAAGTGCCGTTTAAATCCCTGAAGCTGGATGACTACAACAACCTTAACCACTTTGTCTTCATTTGTCTCAAACCGCCAGGGACCTCGGTTTTAAAAGCAAACTCAACGTTCATGGGAACCAGCGCTTCCTGCGGCTTTTGGATCGGCGCCAAAACTGTGGAGCTTTCTCATGAGGATAGTTAGCTACTCAATCACTGGGCTATGAAGTTTGTCTATTAACATAAGCTGGTTTAAAACAAGGAACGGAGACGGAATTGGTTAAATAATCGTTCTCGTAACTGTTACGAGCTGAAGGAAGCTTGAGCCAGACTGATAAGACGTGCAATATTGCATGTGGTTTTTCATCTTGACTGCCAGCCCCACGTACTGCGCCTCTGTGGTTATGTGTGGCTGTCGGCTGATCTTGCTCACATGAGAAATCTCTACTTTTTCTTTTCAACTTTCAATCAACGTTATCTTACCCCCGGCATTCTGAGCGCAACAGTTCCTCCGAGGGGGGCGGGGGGTGGGGGTAGGGGGTCGTGATAAGACAGAAGGAGCCCCAACTGCCAAACAAAGTTCAGGAATCTACCGCAAAGACTGGTTCAGTACAACGTGGAGGAGACAAGAGTCCTGTGGGTCGTTTAAAGTTATTGAGTGGCTTTCTGGAGCAATCCATGACATCGATCTGCGAGTTCAATTCTTCACATTCTCGATAGAAAAAGGAATGTGCGGACGGCAGAGGGACGAAGGTCAAGATACAGTGCTGCAGTCTTTCCTTCTGAATCACAGTGGGCTGATGATGACTGGGAGTAACGCAGCGGAGTAAAACCACATTAATTCAGTTTTTATTTGCTTATATAACTGATTCCAAGGGAGTGAGGCGTGATTGGAAACAGTGTTCATACTGATACTGATTTTTACAATGTTTATGAATCATAATGAGGCGGGAGGAGGAATGATGATTACGTTTTAAAGTCTAAATTAATTTACAGGTACAGACACATCAAACCGTTATCAGAGAACTACCGGCAACAGAGGCCAACTGTTGCCTCACGTCGCCTGTGGTTGACCACGAAGTCTACACTGTTCAGTCATGACATTAAAACCACTAAGTAAATAACACTGACCATCTTGTGATAATACAATGTTCTGCTGGGAGACTTTTGGATCTTGTATTCATGCGGATGTTACTTAGACATGTACCACCCACCTAGACCAGACCAGGCACCCCCACTCCATAGCAATGACACTCCTTGATGGCAGCAGCCATCCCCAGCAGGATGCAGCCTAACACACACACACAAAAACTATCTGTGGGATGATCCACAGAGGTCCGTCTCCTCAACCCATAGGACCCAAAGGCCCCCCATTAAAACTAGGGACGCTAGGGATGACTACAAACCTCCGTACACAGCTGGCCTGTCCCGAGTCATGCTGAACAAGTTATCAGAGAGATCTCACTCACCAACCTGTTTTTCCTCAGACAGGGGTCCAGCTGGTGCCAAAGGTATTTGGACGCACCGCCCAAACTAGGGGCTTACGCATGACCGAGCATCCCGTCGGCTTGGTGTATTTTTTTAAGAGATTAAAAAAAAAAGATTTAAAGTGAGAAATTCAGTAATGCAATGTGCAATTTTCTTTTTATCTGATGGACCTAAACAGAGTTAACATGCCGTATAAGAACGACAAGATACTTTATTTTATTTTTATTATTCGCTTTTCCACATCTCATTGTAAATCTGGTTTATCTGAACTTGGCCCCGTTTTGCATTTAGTCGTATTTTAAGGGACCGGGCTCATTTTGCTCCCATTGTTGTCATCTCCCCCGTCTGATTAAAGTGTGATGACAAGACAGGGGTTGTGAGTGAGTAGCTCAAAAAACTTATCGGCACACAAACAAACAGACTGTATTTACCTCTCATCACTCTTTCAGCCTGTCTGTCTCCCACACTTGTTTGGCCCCTTTGTGTTCAGCTCCCACTCAGACCGTCTGCCCGTCTGAATACTCTTTAACTCCTACCCACTCATGTAGGATTTGCATGGTTAACATTGCTGTATTCTATTGCACCATGTAAGCTCATCTGACGCTTTATAACGCTCATGTAAATTCGTTTATGTGTGGTCTCTCGAATCCGACTGGCGGGGTCTGTAAGCACCTACTAAAACCGCGACTCTGTGCGGAGAGAGGGGGCAGTCCCGACTCCGGCGCGGCTGCAGAAGGAGGGGAGCATTTCGACTCCTGCATCTCGCCGGACGGGCAGACAGTGCCACTTCACATGCTGATCACAGGACAAGAGGAGTGGGCCACCTTTGACCGACAGTTGCCACAAACAGAAACAAAAGGCAGAAGGCCAGCTCCCCCTGTGGTCAGTCAGTGACGCAGAGAGGCCTTCACCCTGACCTGACCTGAGAGGAGCATCAGCTGGACCCACTGTCTCTCAGTTGCGCTGAAAAATATGTGAGTATGAGCCGCAGTGCACAAGGTAAAGGTCACATCTTTTTTGTTCACATCTGCTTTAACACTCTCCTCTCCTGTGACGGCATGCAGATTGAGTTGCTGCAGCTCAGTCGCACAGTATCCGCTCTCCAGATTCAAACCTCTTGGCCGCAGTCCTATCTATATGCACCTCTGAGCCTCCACCGGACCGACGTGACGGTACGCCATGCCATCTTAGCGGCAGAGACGGAGCGCTAGACGCCGTTCCAGATCCAACATTATTCAGTATCTGGGTCTGAATGTCAGTTATGCGACGCTCCCCAGAGAGGTTGGCTTCAACCCTGGCTTCGCAAACGGAGTAAACTTAACACTCCCATGTCTACACAGCCCACTGATTGTCAGTCTTTTACAAACATTGACATATAAGGGATGGGAATGAGGAGTGCCTGCACAGCTAGGCTACTGTAATAACTCTCCTCCACATGTCACTGTAAACTTTTGACCAGTTCACGGCTCACCGGAGTTCAGGTCTGATAATTCAGAGTTGCACTTGGTCGAATGCGCAACAGATACGGCGTTAACAACGAGCAAAGAGGCGCCTCTGTCCAGCTCAGGCAAGATAATGTCCCAGTCTCGACACTTTCATGCCCGTGATCTGGTCTCGTAAGTGTGAGCGTGAACTTGAAGCGATGCAGAAGGGCCTGCAGTTTCTCGCGTGTGTGTGTGAGAAGCACCCGCAGCGGCAATCGGGAAGTGGAAGCTAAGTGGCGAAGAAAAGAAAGTGGATGTTGACAGGGGTTATCTGAGGTCGGACACATCCCGAGCACTCACACCGGGCCGCTAATGCGAACAAAGTGTTTGATAATGCGCTGGCTGCCCGTTCCGAGGAGGCCGCGGAGGATGCAAAAGCAATTTTTTGGCATTCGCATGCCTTTAACACGCATGGTAAAATCAAACCAGCTCCTGCTAAATGATCACTGACAGCAGATAGTTCTTATCTGTGTAGGAAGAAAAATGCAGAGGGAGGAAGGAGGAAGAGGTGAAGCAGTCAATACAAACTTTAAAATATTTACATTTTTTTTTACCACTCCCTTTACTCCCTGAATATATTTCCTTGAATTCCATTTATTGCTACACCCGTGTTTATGCGACCAGAAAGGGTGCATGCTCGTATCATCAGGGGCCGTAGTCATTGTGCGGGGTGGAACAACGTCTCACTCCCTCTGGAAATGAGTCATGTCAAACAGAGGAGAGCCCCAGATGCTATCTCTCACTGGTGGCAGGGCAGTCATGCCCGTCCACGCTTCCACACACGTGAGTCATGAGGCTGACTGCACGAGGGAAGAATCAGGGGAAAGACCCACACACGACTGAACACTACGGCAACGTTTGTCTTTCTAATTGCCACGGCAACGGGCAAGCCGAGTTTACAGAGCAATGTGACATTGTATGAGAAGTCCAAAACTATTTATACCGTTCTGCAAACAAAGCAATTAATCTCACGGCCTGGCAAGATTGTTTCTGGTTGGCTAAAACAACAAATTAGCTTAAATGAACAAAAGGCAGCTGCCAAATCACTTCCAGATGAGTCCAAATCCAGCTAAATGCCTCGAGATTGCTACATGTTCACGTGAAATATGCTCTTGCGTTATAAGCAAAGTGGATTTTCAAAGCACGTCCACTTATGTGCAATTAAAGCCGGTGACAGAGCTGCAGAGGCGAAACAAAATCCTCGAAAGCAGATAGCTGCTTTTAGTTACCACGACAGCAAAACAATGATCCCCCACTTCACTACACATACAGTGTAGTAACTACGGCAACACATGCGCTATTACGCATGGTGCGTCTATATTGGGAATCCTGGCCGTGCACTGGAGGGTCACTCCATGACGCAGCGACGCACGCAGGGCGTTGTTCTTCCATAATGAGACGCTTTATAACAGCACGTCAGCCCCTGGCATCAATCTAGTCTACGAGCGACTGTAAGGACGGAGGACTACCGCTGTTGGACTCTTTCTGGGAAAACTTGCGTTTGCTTTTTGCAAGTCTAACGTTTTATATATATATATATATATATTTTTTTGTGGAAATACAAGCTCTCTGCTCGAAGTAAGTGGACTTTTCCCTCTTATCTAAACTTGCCTTTAATCTCAGATTAAAAGACGGAAACGCGCTTTTGGCTCGGACGCACACAGGCAGAAGGACTGAGCTGTCATTCTTAAAAGCTTGGCACTGAGATGAACTGGTCGCTAGAACTTCATTTTACAGATAAATACGCATAATAAGGCGAAATAGTGATTTGTTTTCCCCTTCTTTTTCTTTTGTGAGCGCATCAACTGTTACTGAAACGATTCGTGTTTTCTAGATGTTACATTCTGGCATTATAAAGCAACTGTAATGCCATTTCTTCGCCTTAGGAAAGGAAAACAAAGTGCGCACCTTTCAATTTTAAGCGTAATTGCGCACGGGTCGTCTTCAGATTTATTTATTTATTTTTATGTGCAAATGACAGCAAAGATGCAGAAAACTTTCTCAATGTGCCTGAGACTGAAGATTTCAAAAACCACCCAGATTCTCCAAAACCGGTGCCACTAAAGAGATTCATATAAAGTTTCTCCTCACGACTGTCCGCGTCGCAGCGACACACCCATGTCCCACCAATCTGACATCCACACAACCCCCTCCACACACACACACACAGATACTGACAGGCTGTCTTCCTCTCCTCGTTACTTTCCAGTCCGCCTGAAAAGATGCTGCTCCTACTACTGGGAATCATCCTCCTGCACGTCGCTGCACTGGTTCTCCTGTTTGTGTCAACAATTGTCAGCGTGAGTAGAACTGCACTTAATATCCTGACTGAATGGTATCTTAGATGATTAAATAACTGACCCTGCTTAGCTTTAAGGGGTTGTTACACCTGCACCTTTTGTTTTGGACTCCATAGCTTTTAAATCAGGTTTGTGTCTTAAAAGTTTGAACATGGCTTTTTTTCCTAACCCAGTTGTTGCTGATTTCTTTTTCTTCCTTTCTTTTTGTTATTGTCACCAGGTATGGACGTCAAGTGACAGCCACACTTCAGACCTTTGGAGAAACTGTACTCTTATGAATGAATGTGACCCAGCATCAGCCGGAGGTCAGACATGTCACATTTATGTGTTTGCTTTTAATAAGATGGACTTGACTCACTTGCATCTGCAGTACAATGGCGAATGCCATTGCCACAGATCTGAACTTTAGAAAAGGGACTAGCTGGAGTCCCAACATTTTTACCTTGCTGCTGGTGTGGGTGTGTCGCATCTCCTCTGGGACTCTGGTGCCATCTAGGGCAGAGAATGTGGCAGTGCTGTTTCGGAGGGGGAGCTGATAGGCTGCCACTGTATAAATAGTCGTGGTGTGATGTCCATATTCAGGTCCGGCGTTGGGAGTCCATAGTGACAGGGAGCGAGGGAGCTGCGGATGATCGGGGTGGGGCCCGCACGGAGTATTTAAAGTTTTAAACCTGTTTGAAAGCAGGGAGACCTTGGAAGCACCTCGTGCAGGACATAGCGGATGCCGTGTCACGCCCAGTGTCAGATCATAGCGTCCAGTGTTAGTTTGCAGGGATCATTAGGACAATTTAAGGCAGCAGCTGCAGCGTTAAGTGATTTATGCCCTCAAAGTCAGACCACGCGCTGAATATAGAGATTGCACCGTTTTTAAAAGCCTAAATATAGCATAATTTCCACTGCCTTAAAACCAATCGTGTAGAAACGAGTCAAAGTGAGATCAGCTGTGGTGTGTTTGCCGCCACTGCGGTGCAGGAGCTGCTGGCTGCAGAGGGGTGATGTCATTTGACTAGAATGAGCCACGCTCAGCCGGTGTGTGTTTTGTCAGGGCAGCAGCGCCTGCACCCTCTGCCAGGTAGTTTGACGGCGGAGCCAGTTTGTTTGACTTGCTTTCATTAGCGCGCTGACGCAGGGTGTTTAGTTAAGAAGGCGCATGTGCTGTTCCTGTTCCTGCGTCGGGAGATGGAAGAGACTCTCACGCCGTGGCCCTTGCATGAGGCTTTGCTGAGCAATCGAAGTGACTCGTGACCTCGGCGATATTCAGTTATTTTTAGGGTTATCTGGAACTTGTCGCCTTGGTTACAGAAATATTGCATTTGGTTTTTATGACTCCTGGGTGAGAGGTAGTCATGCCTCACAGTTATCACATGCTGGAGGGGTTAAACGTCACTTCCATATAGCCAGGAAAATGACTTAACAGAATCTTCTTGGGCTAAAATTAGCTGTCGTGGAGGAATTTGTTCTGCTCCCATAGAGGCCCACAGTACATAAACACAGAGAAGTAAATACTACAGTTTGTTCACTGCTCTCCAGCACAGCAGAGCGTCAGAACAGTAACCAGAAAGACGGCAAACGTCATTGTTATTTCCCCGTTCGGAATCACAGCGTTAGTCCTTCAGCTTTCTGCATTGTACTCCAGCGACAATAAACAATCACGTACAATTTTTCTGAATGCGAGTCATACTCGCTCTTCCGTGATATCCCGAGGCCCCGAGGCGCGCCTCACGCCAGGAAATGCCCGATGTCACTGTTTCCTACTGGCGCCCAGGGAAGGAAAGAGGGAGGGCGAGATGTCTGTTTATCAGAAAGCAGCGACGCATTGTCGTTACATGTTTCTCAGAGCTGTCCCCGCGTTACACAGAGATCATCGCTGTGGAATCTAATTGCAGCTCTGGTGTGGTTTTGCGCCGGGTACATTTTGTGGAAGGGAGATTTGCAGTGTGTCATGTTTCTTTCCCATATCTCATCGCCGAGGCCTGTGCTCATCAGGGCCCCGTTACTGTATGTAACCCGACTCCACACCGGCAACCCCGTTCAATCAGTCAGAATACAGTTTCTCTTTGGATCTATAACAGAGATGCAAGAGTGTTTCTCCAGGAGAACTGCACGGGCCTTTGTAAACTTTGCACACTAGCCTCTCATTCTCAGATTGAAGTCTGAATGTTGTAACCGAGGGTCAAAATGCGGTTAGTCACGCAAAGTAAGCCGTCTTATCACTTAATGATCGCTTATGTTCTTGAGACTTAATAAATAATGCACTGCGCATTTTTCTCCCCCAATGTTTTAAGTGCTCCTCCGTTAAAACCACAACATCTGTCTGATTCACGTAATGCAATAAGTGTCAATCAATAAGCCGCAAACAAGTGAGAATGTAAACGCGTCGCGCCATAGCGTCGGGGCGCAGATTGAACTTTGATAGAAACCAGTGTTTGTTGCATCAGGACAGGATAGAAGCCAGGGAGAGGGTTATGCAATGACTGCAATCCTTTATGGTCAAGCGCCTAGTGATATGGCATGGCAGAAATGGGCGTAGTAAACACACAGCAGGCACAGTCACAACAAGAAGTAGACCCTGATTGGAAATCCTAGGATTCCCGGCAGTGGCGCCATAGATGAAACGCACGGTCAATCACGCGCTCAGACAGACGGCACGGACACAGGAGATTGGTGCTCGGTGTTCCTCGTCAATACAGGTGTCTAATGGGTTAATGGCTTCTGGCGGGCCCGGCCTTGGAGGGCTAGCAGTTAGCGATCGATGCGGTGCATTTAGTCATAGGTCCTGCTGTGAGGGGTGCGCAGGAGCTTTTAGGAACAAGATACCCAGGTCTCGTTGCCGTGGATCCATTACACGTTCCCAGAAGTAAACATGGCCAGGTCCAGCTCATTACGTTCTATTTGCGAGGATGCTTAAACTCGGCCGGGGCAGGGCTAGTCGGAGCACACTCTGGTATTTGATTTTTTAACTTGTCTCCTCTCATCTTCTTGTGCACTCACTAAGTCAATCTTATCTCTCTACATATGTATAAACAGATTACTTAAGCTCTGGCTAATGATGACCAAGTTTCAGTTATTGACGGCACTCTCTTTGCTCCCCCCCCCCCCTTGTCTCCTGCAGAGTGGATCCAGGCAGTCCAGGCCCTCATGATCCTTTCAATCATCTTCAGCTGCCTGTCGCTCATCCTCTTCTTCTGCCAGCTCTTCACTTTGCAGAAGGGCGGACGCTTCTTCCTCACTGGAACCTTCCAGATCCTTGCCAGTGAGTTTGCAAATTTTTACATGAATCCACCAACGACAGGAACAATAGACATGAAGGAGATCAAAAAGAGGTGCTACATGGGTGTATTAGAACACACGATGCAAAAATGCGTTGTTATTTTGCACAGATTCAGTGTTCAGTTCAGATTTGTATCAGACGCATAAGAATTTGCTTTGTTTAAATCATACAAAAACATTTTAGATGTCTTAAAATACACCACAGACGGAAATATTCCACAGACAGTGACAAAGCATTCTCTCTGCAAAATCTTCTGCTGCAGAGAATTAAATTAGGAGAGTCGAGTCCGAGCCAGTTACTAATGGTTTTAATGCTCCTGTTGTCCATTGTGCTCGGTGCCCTTTGGCTAGGGAGCTGCCCAACTGCCGCTCCATTGTGTTCTCTCCTCTTGGCAGCCCTTTGCAGAATCCCAGGTTTCGCTTTCTATACTGCTCCAGCGCATTGCCTGGCACCCAGGTGCCCACTCAGCCGATCGGGAATGACGCTGGGAACGCTGCCAGTCGGGCAGTTTTAAATGTCAGGGAGGCCGGGCGGTGCGGGGGTCTGACAAACAGATCATGCTATGTCAGGCTAGGGTGGTGGGCGGGGGTGGGAAGGCCCGCAGAGGCCGACCAGACTGGGGTGCCTTCTGGGAAAGGCTGGCCTCTCCGCCTCCACGGCCAGACAGAGTTCACCCCGGGACACAAGACAGAGAGAAGCAATACTGCAGGGAAACATGATTTGATAATTGAACAGCATTATTTAGTGCTCACTTTCCTCCTCTGCCCCCGCAGGTTTGTTCGTGATGAGCGGGGCCATCATCTACACGGTGATGAGTCCGACCTGGGTGCCGGACACGAACGTCTTCGGCTACTCCTACATCCTGGCGTGGGTGGCCTTCCCGTTGGCGCTGATCAGCGGACTCATCTACGTCATCTTGAGGAAGCGAGAATGAGCCGTCACTCCACCCCGGTGCTCCCAGTAACNGCCCAACTGCAAGTGTTATCAGCCCCCCTCTAAAGTGTATGCGTACAAGCGGACACCCAGATCACGGCGAGGGAGGAGTAATAGCAAAAAGCAACCAACAAAAAAACACCAATACTGTCTCAGTTAAAAGATGTATATAGTATCTACGGTTTAAAACCTATTTATAACACTTTTTACATATATGTACATAGTTTTTGTGTTGCTCTGTCAACGGATACTATGAGCTTTGTTTTAGCTGATTAAGTGCCTCAGTCTTTGTTTGTAATGATGAAGTTAATTACACACTGTTCTGTTGTGTTTCTTGCCATTTTTTTTTTTGTTTCGCCAAAGTTTA
>JASGAT010369632.1:0-14252 GCA_030220025.1 Chelon auratus | reverse complement strand
TAGATAGATAGATAGATAGATAGATAGATAGATAGATAGATAGATAGATAGATAGATAGATAGATAGATAGATAGATAGATAGATAGGCATTTTCACTGCTTGACAAATGGTAAACAGATTAACTGATGGTGGAACTAGCTATTACTTGCTACTCTAGTAGTGATGTACAGTGCAAAAGGCAGGGTCCAGAGTGATTACATCTTCTATATTATCCCTGCATCTCCATTGTTTGTTTTGACTGGTCATATACAGTCTCTTATACATAGAAATTGCATGCATTTATTGATAATGTGAAACTAAATTGCGAGAGAAATGTTGTAATGTTGTGTTTCAGTTACATTTAGCCACATAATGAGGAAACATACACCCTCAATCCACCTCTGACTTGTGTGAAACACACTGAACGTAACCTACTGAGAGGCTGCGTTTCCCTGAAAGAATTTGCAATAAATAAATGTTGTAATTTTGTGGAAGACAAGTTAGTCTAATTGCTGTTACTGTGTCCAGTTTAATAATGTTACACATTAAGTATATGCACAGTTGTGAAAAAATTGCTTGTCTCTGTTACTCTGCAAATTAAAGAAAAAAAAATAACACAGTCTTGTGTAAATACATGGTACATATCAGTGCTGAATTGGTAAGCTTGGCAAGCCTTCATTAGACTGTTGTGAAACTGGGGGGATCTGTTGTTGGTTTACACATCCTCTGCATGGTGTCATTTTTGCCATTTGGTGACTGTGGGTAGTGTAAATTTCACACCCTCTCTCATTTCTGAACTCTTGTTTTATAGAATTGGCTATATAGTGGAGGCTATCCACATAATGATTCTCTTTGTTTCATTCAAGTCGTGGATTATCATTGATTATGAAGAGGTTAGTTTCTGCGGCAAATAAGACAAATGTATTCACCATTACAACATCTCTCTCCCTCTCGCTTACATTCACGTGTTTCATTTCCTCGCCCTTCTCTTCCGCTTCCTTCCTCTCTCAGTTATCTAATGCTGTTTATCTTTCTTAATCTACTGTATCTGTTCTTCGATCGCCTTGCCCATTCACCCTCACCCACCAACTGATGCAAGGCGAGGTAACTCATGAGGGAATTAACAGGTGAAATGTATGCTATTTATCTCCAGCCCTTCTGTGCTGCATTACTCTCCTTCCTGCACCAGCTCGACCAATACCTTTCTCACACTGTGCAAACAAGAAGTTTATATAATTAACTTTCAAAGACATTGTTGAGCCAACCCTACATTATAGAGGAGATGGGGAGCTAAGCGCCTTTCCCCCATAACTCCGGGGGATTAAGGTAATGACACAGAAAGACAGGAGTAGACAGGTGGTCTGCAAGAAGTCTCCTCTTTTTTCATACAGTGACGAAATTGAATTTTAAACCTCTACTAATCTCTTCCTCAAAGGTTTGAAAGATATTCTCCACCTGCAGGTGTGTCAGAGTTCCCCAATAAGCACTTATAAAGACGGACACATTTCTTCTCAAAGTAGTGTTTCCAGTAGCAAATGCAGTTTTGCTTTTTACACTATATTATTTGTTCATTGTCTATATAAACGTATCTATTTTTTAAGATAAATGTAAATGTTTCAACAACAACAAAAAATAACTAAATCAAGGTAAAGTGTGCACACTAAATCACAGTTGTGCAATGCAGGTGTGAAACATAAATACAGTGGGTATAGATTCCTTTCATAAACCAGAACCTCGGTTTTTGAGTGTTGCTGACAGCTCGCCATTGCACTGGCAGCATGATTATATCCCCTAGCAACAGGTGATGGGACTGTGTTCACACTTCACGCATTTACTTTTTCCCCTGTACAGCGATAACCATTGCACTCAAACACACAAAGCTGCATTTTGTACAGTGCACAACGTATAGTTTTACCACTATATGAAACGGCAAGGGGGTTAGTGTCAAGCTACATGATTCTCTAAATTTAGTTCAAGGCCTTGCCAGTCAAGGAGCTGAGCTCATAACTGTCAAAGCCGGTGAAAGAGAGGTGGAAGGAGACAGGAGAGCACACACCAGCCTGCAGATGGTGACTGCATTATTCTGTATGGAAGAGCCCCTCAGCATGTTTATGCTCATTCAGTGAGACAGCTGTGGGCATCTTGAGCCTGCCTGTGCCTATGTTTCTCCTAGGCACTCTAAGCCAGCCCCATTCATCATCCTCCAACAGCCCTGCTCTAATTGGGCTGCATCCCCACCTGCTGTCACTCACCACCTCCTCCACATTGTGCCAGAAGAGATACAGATGTACCTGGTCCGGCACAGCCCTGTCGCTGCACACCAGTCTCTGCATTTGAATTGCATATGTGGGCAGCTGAGCCCCAGCAGCTACACTGAGCTGATCCCAGACACTGCTCTTTCCTTTTCACCCTGTCGCTATCTGCCTCTCGCTCTATCCACACTGGTGTGGAAACCTGGTAATGATGTGGCCTATCACTTTAAATGGAGACGGGAATACAACACTCCAGGGCTGAAGGCATCATCGTGGGTACCTCTGTCCTCCAGTTTGGCAAGGACATTAAATATTCCTCTTCACTGGGTAACACGTCTCTCTTAAAGTTCGGCAAGGACTAGTTTCATAATAGCGCTTGTCTTGTTTGAGTGGAGCCTGCCACTTCAGATAAGAATTGCAGATACCCTTTAGCTACCAAGCACAGCCCAAAGACATCTAATGAGCCTTTGAGATTTCCCTGCTAAACCTACCATAAAATGTCCAGTGCGCATGGAGCTGTGGCTTCAATTTGTTTGAAAGAAATTCCACGGTTTCAAGTTTCAGCATAATAGACAAGACAGCAAGCAAAAGTCTCATTTGCTCAATTTGATTTTATTAATAAATAAAGGATTACAACTTCTGTTGAACGGAAGATCGGGTTAAGATTCGTAAGGGCTCGGGCTTTGCCCAGTTGCACTAACCAAAAGGAAGATTTGCATTTGTTCACTGTGTTCTTTTCTTAAGTCGGCATTTTGTATACTTTAACCCCCTGTCAAACATTGGAAATCTCCTTGTCAAGGAGTGAGGAGGCTCAATTTTATGGGAGTACAACATCGACGGTAAGTAACATTGGCCGATACCCGCTTGGGCATGCTCAATATAATTTTTATGATATATGCCCTAGTGAATGTGAGCTGATGATTTTTACAGTAAAATGTACACAAGAAGAGAGAGAATCTGACAAATGAGTGTATATGTAAACTTAAAAAAAAAAAGGAATTAAGTGTCACTGGTGAAGTAGTGTCATGTGGTATCATAGACTTGCATATTAACAGCACAACACTTCCGGCACTCGTTGTTTGCAATGGCAACCTGTTTTAGGCATTACCCGGCTGACTAGTGAGGTGCAGTTTTGTACCATATGCTACTCATCTGGAGGTCGTCGAGGTGTATGGAGAGAACACAAAGTACTTAAGACTTTGTGGGTTCGCATTTTGAGTCACATGTGTGGTCAGGTGAGTGAAATGAAAGGACAGTTGTTCCCAAACCTTAATCAAGAGCTGTAAGTGCCTAAACATAATCACAAATGCTCTTGAGTGGCCATGAAAATTTATGAAAACAAAATTAATGTTTCCTCCATGTAATCAACTTATGGGAGGTGCAATTAAAAGCACTGCAGGTGACATTACATTTCTATTGCGTTTATCACGGTGGAAGTGTCAACCATAAAACAACAGATATACACTTAAGTTTATAGTAAATGCTCTAATTACATATGTGACTTAACCCATTTTTTTTTTTTTTTTTAAATTAAATCCGGCTGTCAGACTTTAATGCAACACACATCCTCTCGTGTGACCATATGCTGCTGCCATATCCTGCCTCCAAACTTTTGAGACAGTAAAGTTTGAAATGTCAATTTTTATGTTTCTGGCTACATAAACATGAATACTTGGCTGCTTCCTGGAGACAACATTATGGTTTAAGTGATCTAACCATAATGAGGCATCAGCTGTAACAGACAAAACACAGGATGTTGACTTTGATTGTAAAAACACAGAGCAGTCATTTCAAGTTGCCTTATATTGATGCAGAGAGCTCTGCAGCCAGTAAGTATATGATGAATCACACAATAGAGTGAGAGTCTCAGGGTCGGTATAATACAACATACTCGAGGTACGTCTGTTTCTGGCTTATTGTTGACATTGTGTTTTGTTTTTTTTTCCAGCATAATGCGCAATATCAATCTGCAATGCCACTGAAATTAGTTTCATAAGCAGTGCAATGTTGTTCAACTAGATTGACTAGTTCATCAGGCACTGGTGACTGCATTGCTTGAATGCCTCATCTATGCAAATATTTAGGGGTGTCCCAATCGAGGAGACATAGGGAGATCGGTATCGGTATCATTAGACATTTTTTAAATGATCGGATTGATCAGGCTTCAGCCATTCAGTCATTCATCTTCCGTAACCGCTTGTTCCTACTGAGGGTCGCGGGGTCTGCTGGAGCCTATCCCAGCTGTCATCGGGTGAGAGGCGGGGTACACCCTGGACAGGTTGCCAGTCTATCACAGGGCTAACACAGAAAGACAGACAACCATTCACACTCACATTCACACCTAAGGCCAATTTAGAATCTCCATTGAACCTAATGAGCATGTCTTTGGATGGTGGGAGGAAGCCGGAGTACGAACGCGGAGAGAACCCACGCAGGCACAGGGAGAACATGCAAACTCCACACAAACTGGCCCAGTTGGCCCATGGATTCGAACCCAGGACCTGTGAGGCATCAGTGCTGACCACCTCGCCACTGTGCCACCCAGGCTTTTGCCCAGTCTTTTGTAATTATTTGTTTTAGGTCTGCCATAAACAAAAACCACATCCCTGTAGCATCAAAATGTCTTCTCCTCTTCTGTTTTAGTGGTGGTTGGCTAGTCAGCTGCCGAAAATCGAAGTAGAAAAGGAATCAAAATCACGTTACAAAACATGTCAGCTGTATGTACGTACTTCACACCGGAGAATTAGGTCAGTCAGACAACAATTTGTAAATTATGCAATGTGTATGTATGTTTGCAATGTGGTAGTTAGATTCGCCACCAGAGAATTTAATAAAAATTACAGAATACGTTTAGTACACTAAGGCAAGGCCCGCACCAAAACAACAACATACACTGAAGGCAGCTTTTAAAAGATGAAAAACGTTTCCTGGAGACAGTGTCAAGGTGAAAAATATTGGAGAGAGGGTTAGGGAGTTTATGGAGATGGATGACCAGCCCATGTCTGAGGATGAGAAGTTTACTGGAGCTAAGGTACGAGTTACCCTCTCTATTTATTGGACTTAATATAGTTGCACGGTGCATATATGATCTAGGAGAATACAGAATACACAAGAAAAGCCTTTAAAAATCTACAGGGGACTCAGATCAGCTGATACTAAAAGATTGGTAGCGGTCGGTGGTTTGATCGGGGCAACACTACTAATTTCTTAATTTCTTGTTCTGTAAGCATCCACTGGCACAAGAATTCCCTTCAGGATTAATACAATTATCTTACAAGTACCTGTCAAGACTGCAGGGTTCTCAAGACTCACTTTGTTAATGAGGTCAGCCTGTTACATATGTAAATGATCACACAAGGTCTTTCGTTCATATTCAAAGTAAAAATATATTCATTAAAAACTACTAATTAGCAACAACAGAAGTACATGGAGCTATGTGACTATAAGACAGATACAATAGGAATTTTACAAACATGATTTTAAATATATATATATATACTGTATATAGAAACAAAAATGACTGGATGGATTTGTGTGTACAATATCAATAAAAATCAAAAAAGTCAAATTAATTAGGAGCAGTTTTCTATTTTAAAGTAAGTAACAGCTATTTGTTGAGGTTTGCCGGGCATTTGTTCTAGAAAGTCAGGAGACCGAAGATATTTAAACATCTGTTTAATTCACCACTGTAGAATAAAAGGTTTAACCTTAAAATCCAACTATTCATTAAACATTCAGAGGCAAAATAAACTTTTTTTCCCCGATATTTTAATGACATAATCATTTCCACTCATTTATTACACAATGACACATTTATAAGGTCAGAATAACCTGGTTTTAATCATAGTCTTAGTTTTTAGTGTTGCTCTGGCCAAATCTACAGAAACCTATATTTTTAAACCATCCCAGTATTATTATGGCACTTTTCACAACGGTGAGGTATGTAATCCACTAATAACAAGGTTGTTTCTTTGCTCTGAACCTCTAGACACCACATTATGTCCAACACACTATGAACTTAATTAATGTTTTCCTCTTCATGCTGATTATGGTTGGCTAGCTGTACATAGGTACATTATCGCCATCACCTGGAATGGGATCCATAGTTACGTACGCTTAAAGTAAAATAATGGTGCATCAAGTACACATCTACATATATTTTCCTGTAAATTTTCATTCCCTCAATCAAACCTCATTTTCTCATGTTTTTATTGCTTCATTTCAACATCCATTTTTTTGTATTGCCCCCCTGCTGATGACAAAACATATATATATACAATCAGCATCATATATTGGATGTACTGTACGATGTGCGCGATAGAATTACAGATGGTATATAATGTGTGTGCGCAATTAATTTGGTCTCTGGGGTAACCTAATGTATCATAAAGCCAGTAGCAAACAAACAAAAAGGCAAACACTACAAGCAAGATAATGTCATCATCCAGAGATGATGCCTTCTCATCATCTGCTTCTAAACCCCCTCTAAACACACAAACTGAGACACACACAGGAAAGAAAAACAGCTGCGCAAGTCTACCCCCCACTTACATCACACGCACACATATAACGCACCAGTGGTTGTAATCATATGAATAAATTAATGTGTGACAACAAAACATATGAGACAGTAATCCCCAATACAAACATCACACATGGTGCAGATTTGGTGGCAGCTGTTAGATGCATTAACAGAGAAATGAAGGATTGCTTAAACCTTGTTGTTTTCATTTTATTTTGCAGTTTGGGTCTGGATCTCTGAATCAGCTTTAATTCATAGTGCAGGGAATGAGTGCGCCACCAGAGCTCATGTGTGCGACCAAAACTCTCCTTATCTAACAAAAACTGGACAGTACTTTGCTGTAGCTTTGCCGTCTATAAAGCAACATTTCATTTTATTTTAATATCAGTTTTGATAATTTTTGATTCCCATTGGTCTATTGGCTTTAGGAATAAAATATGCTGCCATGTCAGATGTTATTATGCAATGCAAAAATGAGTATAGGTCAGTTATCACTGGGAAATTGGACCCTAGAAGAAACTCTTCTGCTATAAGTGCTGTTCACTCTGAGGGCTAGTGTTGCATGTGCACAGATATGCTAATGAGGACATGCTTTGATTGGGCCACCCACGTCAGTGACTCCGGCTGACAAAGGTGCACAAGGCTGCATCCGCCAGCCTCATTAAAGCCCTGTCCAATTATAGAATAGTAATTGATCGTCTGCTTTGTGTGTTTCTGCCCTCTCTCCTTGTCTCCAAAGTATGCTCGAGGTCAATTTAAAATGCATCAAAGCTGTAACATGGTCAAATCCCCACAGACAGTTGCTGGCCTTCCTTGGCTTTTTGTTAAGCTCATACAAGCACCTGCGTACTAAGTGTTGTCCCTGTTTTCCAGTTTATCACTGCCTCCCTTTGCTTCGTCAACAGGAATCATCATACTCGGGGGATTTGAAGGGAGAAATTTGAAGGGCTCTTATTTGACTGCTTGCAATATTGTGCGGCTGGAACAATATTGTTCTGTAAAACGGCTTCCGATTACATAGATTTTGCCTGGGCTACACATAAAAGTGGTAAATAAATCTGTAAATTGTTGAATCAAATCAAGATAATTACTGTGATATAGTGGTGAGATGGTAGTATATAACGCGTTTATCTTATAGTTTATGGGTGTATTGAAACACAGGGACCTGTATGACACTCATTTGTCAGTCAACCTTGTTGAAATCGCACTTTGAGCAAATATTCCCCTCCCCTCTGCCGGTCTGCTGTTTCAAACTGGGAGAAATGATTTGTTGTTTTCTTTTAGATGAGATGAGACATGGTGGCATGGGATCCTGAACTCTCCAGCTCAAATAGAGAGAAATAAACATCGAAGCGTGCTTGTCACAGCCACCGACAACCATCAGGATGTCGAAACAACATCGGCACAAACACGGCAATGCCTTCAGATCTCCATATTTAGATACACGTAGTGGCGTGTGCGAGCGCAGGAGGCAGCGGCTTTCAACAGACTCACAGAGGCCAAGCCCTCATACAGACAGCGACTAAGTTCAACTGATTCTTGAGTCAATCAGTGGCAGAGGTCTAATTTATCTCTCAATTAGATCTCTCCTGCTGTATTGCCTTGGTCCTTCATGATTTGTATGCCAAGCAAGATGGCTCCGCTGCTGCCCCATTATGAATAGAGACAGTGTCTTGTGTGGTCTCATTATTAAATAAGTAAGGGGATGGAGGAGGCAGACAAACGATTTTAAGCCTTGTCGGAGAAGACGCCATGGCCATTAGAGCCTGAGCATTAACAACAGCAAGAAACAACACAAACTAAAAGAGGGGTAGAGGGTGGAAGTGGTGGGGGTGCGGAGAAAGAAAGGGAATGAGTTGGCCAAACAAGAAAGAAGAAGACATGTAATTATGGTAATATTTCCACCTTGTTATTATATCCTGTATTGCACTAAAACTGGCTGTGAAAATACCACGATCAAAGACAGATGAGTCAAGGATAAAGTCAGTTTGTTTTGTTAATGCCATTCCTAGCTTTCTATTGTCTTTGTACAGCTTATTCTGCAGCATTTGTCTGAGAATATTATTATTATTCATGGCTGCATCAAAACAAAGGAATGATAAATTGTTGTTAGAAATCATCTGTGGGCTTCATAACAGCCTGGGCATCCTCATTGGCAGGACTGAATGCATTAAATGCAACATGAATTGTCCCTTTATTGATGCCATTCATTACAATGATGAAACCTCTTGGTAATTATCAATTTTGTTTAAGCACATCTGAAAGCTTTGTGTGGCATTAATGGATGCCACCGGTGAAGCCAGTCTTTCAGATTTGTGTCAACGAGTCATTAAGCCGCCTTTGAGGGAAGTTAGCAATCTGATCCATCATGACAATAATGAGACGAAGATGAACTCATCAATTTCACTCTCTACACGTCTGGTATGGGTAACAGTCACTGTCTGCTCTTCCGTGACTCACGCTGTTTTTTAACGTCCTTAAACCGCTACAGCCTTAACTTGTTTAAATTCAAATTTTATTTTTCAAACAACTTTTTTACCACGGTCTTCTGATTCTCTTTCGTATGTGGAACCAAATTGTGCAAATTTTAGGTGTACTTCATTTGTATTACTTATTTGCACAAACTTAATTCACTATGCCTCCGAATTTTTTTTATTTTCTAAACAAACAGTATGCAAGTTCACAGTGAAGGTACACTTGAGGAAAGAGTGTGGTTTGGCAGCTAGTTTGTTTTTCTCTGTGTTCATCTTTGTCTCAATGGCTTTCCTGGATCTAAAATGTAATAAACTGCCTCGTATTGCTTGTTTTGATGTCAGTTTTCTTTGCTCTGTCTCACAGTTTTTGATATTTTCACGCAATACTTCATCTCAAAAGCCACCTTAATATGCAATTGTTCATTTAGCCTTTGAGAATATTGTATCCACCTGTGACCCCAGGCAGCTTCAGCCATTTCCATTTCCTCGATGTGCAGTTCATCATGAAGCTGGCTGAACATAACTAGCACTTAATGATTCATGAACAGAGAAACTAATGGAGTACTTTACACGTTGTAATCGAATGAGGCCATTATGGTGAAACTTGCAGCTTACTGGAGACTTTGATCAAAAAGAGACTCCCATGACCCAGAGTTGTTAAAATGATGAAAATCAAGATAAGAGATCTTTGTCATTATCATTATCAAATAAACACATTTACAGCCATATAGATAGCCTCTACAGATTTCTCCATTAATGCCAACTGTACAGGGTTAAATATTAACTGGAACATCCATGTTCTACCTCTCAGGCACAGTCAAGACTGCTGGTGCCATCATTCAGCTTCAAAATTGCTTCCTTGGAATCCAATGTGTAACACTGCAGAGGGTTTGTTGATCTTAATATACAGTGTCTGGAATGCACAAGCCATATAAGAGCTTAAAAATGAAGAATTACAGTATGTGAACACTTTCTGAACTTCTGCTGCTGTGATTAATGCACCGTTACATAGAAATTAAAACTGCTTGGCTGAGGAGAGACGGCTAAAGGAAATAAAAAGCTGCCTCTCCTGTGTCAGCCCCAACCTCCATCCTGTTTTGACTCTTATGTGCAGTAAAACGCCAAAATGCTGTTTTTACCCCTGCATCAGGATGTAAACAGTCATTTTAAAACAACAACCAATGGCATTTTCCTTGGGAAAGACATTCATTGTTCACATAACCACTAGGCAGCTCGCCAGGAAAACATAAATGTGGGTTATTTTCTAGAAACAGTTTGAAATTATGGGAAATAAGCTTGTTGTCTTTCTTGCCTCAAATGAGAGATCAAAAGCAGCACTCTCATTCTGTTGCTATATCTGTGTGGTAAATATGGTGCTACAGCTAGCGTACGGTATATAGGTTTAATTTAGCATAAACACCGCTTTTTTTGTTGTTGTTGTTTTTTTGCCTTTAAGTCTCTATGGTATGCTAAGCTAACCTGCTGCTGGAGCTTCATATTTAGTGCACAGATATTGAAGTTTGGCTGATTTTTAACAATTTTTATTTATTAATTTATTTTCTTAGGGAAAAACATCACACATAATTCTCTTTTGTTCACAAATGTCAAACCCACAAACATTCTTAGTTCTGCAGTAATGCCAGCCATCAGTCTGTTGTATGAGCTGTTGAAACGATTTTCAAATAGCATTTTAATTGAACTCTTTTATCTGCTAGGAAAACGGTGGAGGCATTGTTAAGTGTGATTCTGCACAGACGGACATGTCTTCACACACGGCTTATTTTTTTCCCTCCCGTCTACCTGACTCACATGCCTTTACCCTGTGAGAGGAATTACATGCAAACATTGCAAACTTCTCACAGAACACCCAATAATGTCACACATCTTTTATGAATTTACCTTACAAAGACACACCGGCGCTTACATCAGTATTCGTGCCCGCACACACACGAATATCTCTCTCTCCCTGTCTCCTGCTCTGCGACATCTCTTAGCTTTGCACCCACTTCTTGGGTGCCAGCACTTGTTGGAAGGAAAGAAGTGTTGACAATTGTCTTCTCCTGCCTTGTCACCAAACAACTTTGTCACACTTCACTGCCAGATTAATTCTCAGACATCCCTGTCAAGAAATGACATTTAATTTTCACACTTCTTCTCTCTGCTATTCTTTCTTTCATGAATTTTATTTTCAAGCACACCCACAGTGCATTGGCTGTCTGGCAGTATCGATATCGCTGACAGTATGGAAGACTTTAATTCAAATGAACACTCCCACTATCTTTGTCTTTCTTCCTCTAACAATATATTATGACAAAGGCAGGTTATCTTTAAATTATGATGTCACCTCTACACTGCATAGCCACAGTACATCTTTGTTTATATTTATCTATACAGCATTTATTTTACAGTCTTTCTCTTTGAGTATGATAATATACTGAGGGAATGAATTGCTCCCTTAATCCCTTAGTTTTATTTAGTTGTGGAGCAAATAAAAAAAATACACATTTTTTCTTTTTTTTTTCTCCTGTTTGCTTAACAAGATAAATATATTGTATGTTTGAGATTATCTTTATATGTTGTCGTAGCTCCTGAAGTACTAAAGTCTGCGTGACTAGTATTTGCTTTTGTTTTATAGTCAGTTTTGAATATTTCAGAGAAAGATATTTTAAGAGGTTAATTCACTGTCTTGTTTGAGGGCCTGTGCTTTTGTTGCTGTTTGCTCTGTCTGAAAGGGCAAGGAATGAACATTCCCCCATTTCTTTCTTAGCCCTTTAAATTAAAACGCTGCTCCACTTCTTAGTTTTCATAAGATTAAAGAGAGTGCATGTCCTACTCTGCCGTTTTATCCTCCCCATTACATGTAGGACGAGAGCTTAACTTCCTGAGGGTTTCCATTTTAGCCAGGATCAATAGCCAAGTGCTCGTTGGCCAAAGTGACTTTCGTCCTCAGCATTCAGTCTTCTGAGCGCCCACATGAGCAGAAAATACAGCTTGGAAGAACTGTACCTATCCACCTCAACTTCATTTGATACACACAAGTTTCAGGCTGTTATGAGAGGTCCTTTTTATAGTTTAAGTAGGTAACTGAAGGGAGCTGATCCAAATGGCCAAAACAGCCCCTGGTTCATTATCAAGAGGCCTAGAATTTGAGATTATAGGTGATTACACTCATCCATCCCCTTTTTTTGAAAAAAAAAAAAGAAAAAAAAAAGAGAGAAATCTGTTTAATCCCCCTCTCTGGTGCAGCTTCGAAGGGCGCCCAGGGACGGCTGGCATCCATCACAGGCCTAAAAAAAGCACAGAACATACGGAACCAGGAGGAGCCCTGGCCCCGGCTTGCAGGGAAGAAGGCCAGTTGGCCAGCGAACAAGAGGTGCTGGGTCTGATCGGGCAGAGGGAGACGCCACTTGGCCGCAGATCACAGCGGTCAGTGGGGACGACGTTGGCCTGCCGGCTTGCGTGGGGAGCTCTCATGGAAAATGGGAGGGGGAGCTAGGAGTTCAGTTTTGACCTTAGACACTGGGCTGCAGTCACACTCAGCGGCACTCTCCTTCCAACCACATCCCCACCGCCTCTGACAGCCTTGACTGACGGCCCTCAGAGCTGCGTTTGCTGCACTCTCACTCTCTGCACTTTCTGATTCACATTGATTTAGACCAAGTGTCTTTTACAGCCACTTTGTTTCCCATGTAAATATGATTTTCCACGTAGTTTGCAACAAAGTAGGGTATGCATTTCTTATCAATAAAGACACGTTAACAGTGGGAATAAACCCACATCACAAGCTTCTGACTACGGCGTTTCTTGTTTGAAAGTACTTTGAATCCATGTGTGGATTTATGGAATGGGAGCCTGGCGTGCGCACTCCGTTTAAAGTTTGAATTGATATAACATATTGATCACCTAGAGAGTTTTGTTCTCATTTTAATGCTGCCGCTTAGGTCAAGTTCACACAGAGCTCCTCTCTTCAGTAATTCCATTTCAACAAAGCGCTGAACTATTCACAAGGCATTTTGTGAGCTGTGAGACACAAATAACAAGGTTATTTTTTGTCTTTGTCAATTTAGCATTTATTTCTTCCTTCCCTGCTTACGATTTCATAGACAGCTGTAAAGAGCAGACATCACACGCATGTGAGCTAACACTAGGGAGTGGCTTAAAAACAACATTTCTTGTTTAAAAGGGAAAAAAAATGGGAGTGTAGACTTTGAGACCAGTCAAGCCTTTATAATCTCAGCTGTCCACTTTGGTAGGTTGGCAACAATATCTGAAAACACTAAGGCCCATTTAAAAAGACAGTTTTAGCTGAAAACAAGTTAATTAGGCCAAAACCAGGCTAATTATTGCTACTAACACATTGCCATCACGTATAAAACACAGACTCCTTACAGTCAATTCAGCTGGGTAGAACCGATCCGATATTGGGATCGGATATCGGCCCCGATATTGACAAAATAGCTGGATCGGGGATCGGAAAAATTAACAGATCCACGGGCCGATCCAGCAGCAGATCCTGCGTCATTCGTTAGCAGCCCGTGTGTCGCATGCTGGAACGGGTTGGAGATCCTGTGTAGTAGTCCAGTAGGTGGCGGTATATGTCGTGAAGATATGATCCGCCATTAAACAGAAGAAGAAGAAGAAGAACGAGTTGGAGCATTTAAGCAACATGGAGCGAGCCAAAGAGTCGGCTGTGTGGAGATATTTCACGCTTGCCACGCCAACTAGTTCGACAGCTGTTTGCAATGACTGCAAAGTAAATGTTTCGAGGGGTGGTGGTAGTACTGCAATGTACAATACTACCAATTTAATCAAGCACATCCAAAAGCACCATGCTAAGGGGCACGAGCAGTATTCTATACATTACATCTATGTTATTTTGTCTTAGTTAGGAAAGTAATGTTTAGTTAGGAAAGTCTGGTGCCATTAGTTTCTTCTACATGGTGGAAGGAAGGTATAAGGTGGAAGGTATGCAGTTTATTATTAATTCAACAATGGTATCGGATCAATATCGGGTATCGACAGAT
>JASGAT010369629.1:0-10969 GCA_030220025.1 Chelon auratus | reverse complement strand
GTCTCATGAATGAGATTATTGACGGAAGAAGTGGAAACATGAAAATTGGCACATTCAACTCCATTCAGACAGTGAAATATGCCCTTCAGGCCCGAGGAAAAACAAAAGTTTTTTTTTGGTAAAAATCAGTGAATTTGTAGTCTGTTGTCTTTGTAAATCTCTGTTTACCAAGTGGGGGGGCCATCGTGGCCATTTCCCTCTTCGCGCACTCTTCTCACCTTTTTGACCCCTGACCAGTTTGCATGCCTGAAATGATTCGAAGCCAACTATATTCCTCTCAACCTTAAAATTAAGTCTGACATCTCCAGATGGAACTACTTACCTTTTCTCAGTCTAACTTCAAGGATAGAATCAGTCAAAATGGTGATTTTACCCCGCCTGTTGTATCTTTTCCTATCCTTATCAATTGAAATAAGTGATCAATAGTTCATTGAATGGCAGAAATTAATTTCTCGATATATCTGGATGGGTAAAAAACCAAGGGTAAAATTTAAAGTAATGCAATTATCAAAGGACAAGGGAGGAATGGCGGTGCCAAATTTAAAAGATTACTACTATGCGGCTCAGATAAGAAACCTGGGGTACCTCTGTGACTCGCAATTCAGGGCCAGGTGGAAGGAAATAGAAGAGGGAGGCTCTGTGGGTCCACCCTTACAGGCAGTAATGGCAGACAAAAAACTTGTAGACAATCTTGCAAATAAGAATAACCCCTGGATAAAAGTAACACTAAAAACCTGGCACAAGGTTGTGAGGAAATACAATTTACAGGGTGCAGAAAACATATTACGTTGGTGAGCTTTTGACATGGATTTTATTCCAAATAGGACAGACAATAGATTTAAAATGTGGACAGAAAGGGGCCTTACGGCTTACTGCTGCTTTATACACAATGGGTCTGTGAAAGTTTTGATGATCTCAAAAGGGAATATGATTTAGAGAGGCAGGATTTTTTCAGATACCTCCAAGTAAGGAGTCGATTAAATACAATTTTGAGAGACGACCAGAGAAGTGACATCCTGAAGGTTTTTGTTTCAATTTATAAATCTGGGTGTGGAAAGAAATGAATATCTACATTATATAAAAGTCTCCAAGATTCCTCAAACTCGAATAGCCTGCATATTAAATGTAGATGGGAAAGGCAGGGAGATTTGGTCATATCTGGGGATGAATGGGAAAACATTTGTAAATTACAATGGAAAACCGCATTCTCACACAACTGGCGAGAGTTTGGATGGAAAAATATTGTGAGATTTTTTATAACACCTCCTCAGAAGAGACATCAGGGTAGCGGAACAAGTTGTTGGAGGATGTGTGGTTCAGATGAGGCCAACCATTATCAATTATTTTGGGATTGTCCGAAACTTTCGTCTTTCTGGCGTGACAGTCATGATTGTCTGGAGTATATGTTTCAATCGACTATACAATTTGATGTCAGCTCAATGTACTTTTGTACCATGGTATTACATATCCAATCAATAGCGGAAAAATATCTTATGAAGATATTATTGATTGGAGCAAAGAAAGCTATAACAAGGAAATGGCTACAACCCAACGCACCGACAATGGAAGACTGGCAAGGGACTATCCACGAAATTTACATCATGGAGAGACTGACATTCACTTTAAAATTGCATTCAGAGGAATTTAAGAGGTGGTGGTCGAAATGGATCAGTTATATAGAATCACGGAGACCTGAACTGCTTTAAGTACCTCTATTACATGGCTTGAAGTACTTGTCTACTAATTTTGATGAAAAATTAAAAATTAGTAAATGTGACTTCTTCTGTTCAAATATTCATATTGAAAACATTGTGAAAGGGAAAGTAATAGCTTGGAGATTGAAATGTCTTTCTACGTTTCTCCCTGACAAAAATAAAATTAAAAAAAAAAAAATAATAATTCAAAATAAAATGTTTAACTTGACCCCACTCATGTGTACATTAAATACTAATGGAGCTGAGCACATTTGTATGTATTTTTTTTAAGAAAAATTGGTGTACTGCACCTTTAGAAAAATAGCAATGTCCCTTGAAGAATTGCACAAAAAAAAGCAAAACAAAAGATGAATGTTTGTCTTGCTGTTTGTTTTGGTCTTGCAGCAGATAAATGATTAGACTAACATGTGAAACAGTTTTTTTTTTCCAATAGCACGCAATCTACCCGCACTGCCTTCGCGGTCGACGTATTAGACACCCCTGCACAGACATGCCCGTGCAGGCTGCGGTTGTTGCTTGCATCACAACATCCTGTTTCGGCCGTGTTGTTTCGGTGATAAAAGTCTTTCGGTGGCCTGAATATTCGGTGCATCCCTAGTGCCTACAATATCAGCACGACTGCTACAGATGAGCATTTTGCTCAATCTCAAAACAAGGACTTGTAAATGCTAATAAGTACTTTGGTAATGCTACTTTCTTGCACAATTGCAAGTTAATAGTGCTGCAACAAACTATTTTTTCAGTCGTTTTGTTCCTGTCAGTTATTTTTTTCAGTTAATGTGTTGACCAAATACACTCCTGATCAAAATATTAAGACCAGTTGAAAAATTGCAAGAATTTACATTTTGCACCGTTTGATCTTAAGAAGGTTCTAAGTAGTGCTTCAAAATGCAAAAAGAAGAAATGGAAGTGAGACAAGAAAAAAAATTGAGTAAGCAATTTATTGCAAACAACCAACCGGGTGGCTGTGGCTCAGTAGGTAGAGCGGGTTGTCCACGCACCAGAGGGTTAGCGGTTCGATCCCAGGAATGTGCCACATGCCGAAGTGTCCTTGAGCATGACACTGAACCCCCAGTTGCTCCCAGTGCGTGGTGTGTGAATGTGTGTGTGCTTGTGTGCACACACATGGGTAAATGTGTCTGTGACTGTAAAAGCGCTTTGAGTGCCAATAGGTAGAAAAGCGCTATATAAAAGCAAGGCCATTTACCATTAAACTGAAATAGGCTGTTCATCAGCTGATCAAAAGTTTGAAAGTTTAAGACCACATATAAAAAAAAACCCAAAACCCCCTACAGAAATAAAATTTTCAAAAAAGGACTCAGTAATGAGTACCTGCGCCATTCATGTTAATCACCTCAAAAATTCGTTTCGGCATGCTTGATGCTAGTGTTTCCAGGAGGCTAGTGGGAATATTGCTCCAAGTGGTGAAGATGGCTTCACGGAGGGCATCCACTGTCTGGAACTGGTGTATATTTTTGTAAACTTCCCAAGCCATCCAACCCCAAATGTTCTCAATTGGATTTAGATCAGTCCTTTGTCAGGCGGGCATTGTGAACTGCAGCATTGTCCTGTTGAAAAACCCAGTCATTACCACACAGACGATGGCCTTCAGTCATGAGGGATGCCCGCTGCAACATCTCCACATAGCCAGCTGCCGTTTGACGCCTCTGCACAACCTGAAGCTTCATTGTTCCATTGAAGGAAAAAGCCCCCAGATCATGATGGCGCCCCCTCCACTGTGCCGTGTAGAAAACATCTCAGGTGGGATCTCCTTGTCATGCCAGTAACGTTGGAAGCCATCAGGACTGTCAAGGTTAATTTTGTTTCTCATCAGAGAATAAAACTTTCTTCCACCTTTCAATGTCCCTTGTTTGGTGCTCTCGTGCAAACTCTGAAAAGGCAATTTTGTGCCGTTGAAGGAGACGAGGTCTTTGAAGAAGTTTTTTGTTCTTAAAACCCTTCTCTCGCAGATGCCGTCTAATGGTTATGGGACTGCAGTTGGCACCAGTGACAAGCTTAATATGGGCCGAGGATCGTCCCGTGTCTTGACAGACAGCCAATTGGATCCTCCGGCTCAGGGCCGGTGAAATCTTTTTGGGTCTACCACTTGACTTTTTTTCCCCATAACCGTCAGGATCGTTTAAGAAGTTTAAAATGACTGTCTTACTGCGTCCAACCTCAGGAGCAATGGCACGCTGTGAGAGGCCTTGCTGATGCAGCTCAACAATCTGACCGCCTTTGCCATCAGGAGGTCATGACTGTGTGGGTACCTGACAGAAAATGACACTGAATCCACATTTTTGATTTGGGCTTTTAAATGCTGTGGTCTTAAACTTTTGATCAGCTGATAAACAACCTATTTCAGTTTTGTTTGCAATAAATTGCTTACTCAAATTTTTTTCTTGTCTCACTCCCATTTCTTTGAAGCACTGCTTAGAACCTTCTTAAGATCCAACAGTGCAAAATGTAAATTCTTGCAATTTTTCAACTCGTCTTAAAATTTTGATCAGGAGTGTGTGTGTGTGTGTGTGTGTGTATATATATATATATATATATATATATATAGGAAATAACAACCAGTCAGACCCACCAAGAGCTGGGGTGAAACAATACTGGAAGGACATATGGGAAAAAGACACATCACACAACCCAGATGCCCAATGGTTGGAGCAAAAACAACATCCTCAGTACAAGAGCTGCTGACCTGAGAATGAAGATAATGCCACAATTAGAAGCCTGGAACCGAAGCTGACTTGTAAAGTACCTTCGGAAGATCTGCTAGTGGATGTGAATGCTGAACTAACAACAATCCCTATTTGAACCATCACTGAGACTAATAGGCTGATACACAGTACAGCAACAGTAATACTAGAAATGCTTGGCTACAAGATGGGCTCAAACCATGACATGGCGGCATCCACCATGGAGAATACGGTTAGAGGCCAAGATAAGGGCAACACAGAGGGAAGTTAGCCAGCTAACAGAGCTACAGAAAGGCAACATGGTGAATAAAGGGACACCCAGGTAGTATGCCAAGCTCTCCATACCTGAACCACTCGAAACTGCCAAAGAGAGACTAACAGCACTGGCCACCCAGCTGAAGAGATACACCAAGGAGGCAGAGGCCAGGAGAGTAAACAAGCTGTTCTCCAGCCAGGGAGGAAATAACAACCGGTCAAGACCCACCAAGAGCTGAGGTGGAAGAATACTGGAAGGGCATATGGGAAAAAGAAGCATCACACAACCCAGATGCCCAATGGCTAGTGGACCTAAGAGCAGACCACAGCAACCTCCCAGAACAAGAACCAGTAACCATCTCAATGGCAGACATCCAAGTAAGAGTGTCAGAGATGAAGAGCTGGCCAGCACCAGCCCCCGATATGATCCATGCCTACTGGCTGAAGAAGCTAACGGCACTCCATGAACGCCTAGTAGCACAGATGAACCAGCTGCTAAAGGATGGGTCCCACCCAGAGTGGCTAACCCAGGGCAGGACAGTCCTAATCCTGAAGGACCCTCAGAAGGGGGCCATCCCATCCAACTACCGGCCAATAACCTGTCTCTCCACAACATGAAAGGCCCTGTCAGGCATCATTGCGGCTAAGATGAGTAAGCACGTAGCTCAATAACTGAGTGCGGCTCAGAAGTATTCCGGCACCGTGCCGGATCTCCAGCGTGAAAAAAAAACTTGTTGATTTTGGGTTATTGTCAGGTTCGAGTCAGTTGAGTTCGCTGACCAATGAAATGAGAGGAAATCAGCTTTCACTCCTAACCAAACTAATATTACTAGCTAATCATAAGTAGGGAGGGGCGGGTCCTGGAAAATCTTAATTGAGATCCAGCAGCAGTTGATGCTGTGTTCATGACTTGGGGATAAAATGAGCTCTGAGTTGTGAAAAATTAATTGAACAGCGTCAAACTCGGAAATAACAGGTCGGAAATTACACGCATATCGTCTTTTTCCAAAATAAACATAAATTGCTGCTGCATATGTTTTGTGTTCAGCAAATAGTGACAATATTCCAAACTTATTTTTTCTCCTCCGAGTTAACCTGTAGCTTGAACACTATGACTTATCGGTTACTTCCGAGATGTCTTCAACACAGCAGACACAACGCAGTTTCACCGAAGTCGAAAGATGGAGAACAAATTCATAGAGCCAGGGGAAGACGTCCGAACTGATAAATGACTTAAAAATAAATGACTTAAAAATAAATGACGCTGAGCGTGGATAGAAAAAAGGGGCAGAGACGGCAAAGGTGGCAGAAATTGAGAGAGCCAGGTCCTTGTTTTTGTGTGTTGTGCTAATTTACGCTACTAGTGGCAAAAAAAAAAGTTCTACGTGACACGAAGAAGACCCCGGTTCCAGAACAGCTGTTCGCGCATTCAACGCACAAGTCGTTTGTCGGGAGCAACATCCTCAGCTGACGTACCGGCATCAATGACTGATCGTGTTTGTGACTTGAAAATATGTGTGTGCTCGTTCATTGCGGAACGTACATTGAAGATCGCTCGACCGCTTGTAGTAGCTGTTGATAAAAATGCATGACAAAACTGCCAGTTATATAAACACCCATGGCATATCACAAGAGTAAGAATCGTCTGTCTGAGAAGTTCAAAACGTGTATGTTTTCTCTTAATGTTGGTGAAGCCACTCCCCAGAGCATGGACAAAGTTCTTAATGTACTGGTTCGCTTTTTTGATTTTGATGCGACCAGATAACACAACATTTTGCAAGCAGGAAAGTTAATATTAGCAATGCTTCAGCACTGGAACTCAAAGATGTCCTGCAGTAGTCGTGAGTGGAAACAAGTAACCAGTATTCTACTGGACAGTTGTGCAGTTATCAGAGGGCATTGTTTGTTTTGAACAAAAAACTGATGGAAATGTTGCAATTTAGAATTATAATATTATCTACAGTTCACTGTTGCTCTGTAACTGATTATACATTGATTTTATATAAATTGTCTGTTACTGATTGAAATGGTTACTAATAAAATAATTCCTTAATAATTCCTCAGATTAATTAGCCTGACAGAGTTTCACATGCCCTTATAACATTAGGACCTTTAATTTCTAAAAATCATTTAGATCACTGGTGGAGCTGTGTTGCATCTCTGAAAAATCCAGAGAGAGGTGTGAGGTATCCCACCCTGTGTAAGCTGGTTAAAGCTCTTCTCTCCATTTTCACAGACCTTTAATTTCTAAAAATCATATTTTAGATTGTAGGTCATCTTGTACTCTGTTTAGCACAATGCCAAAAAGTTGTTTGGAAAATTGCCTGGTGTATGCGCCGGACCCACTGCACCCCGTCCCCCGGAAAACAGTTCAGGCTCAGGATTTTTTTTTTTTACTTTAAGCCCTGTAACCACGGGGCTAGGTTAGCACGCTAATGCCGTATTAAAGATGCTGTTGTTATTTGGCTAACGGACACTTTCAGTGTGTATGTATGTTAGTATGTATGTTAACCGACTGGTATCTAGTAGGTATGCACCGAATAGTCGGCCACTGAAAATTTTAGGCTGAAAATGGCCCAAAAGTGCATTTTTGGTTTTCGGCCAAAGACTTTTATCACCAGAACAACGCGGCTGAAACAGGATGTTGTAATGATGCAAGCAAAAACCGCGGCCAGCACCCTGATTGCTTGAAAGGGCCAATATCTGCGGTGTGGATGTATTTTAATATCCCACGGAAAGTGTTTTGCAAAATGTGTAATGCTGACATTTCAAGAGGGGGTGCATCTGCAAAGAATTTCTCAATGTCACGTTTGATTTATCACCTGAAATCCAAACATTTCGGCCGCTATGCTGAATATAAGGGCACAGAAAATCCCTTCAAGCCCACCCACTCCACCTTTGGTGGACGTATTTACAAGGCAAAGGGCATTACACAAAAGATTATGGAATTCACTGCCTTGGTCGCGCACACCCTTTTCTATTTTCAGCCGTGTTAAACAAAAATTGCAGCAACTTTAAATGACCGTGGAGCTAACACAACCCTGTCATCATAACACAGCTGTTATGGAAATAAAATTAGGATCAGTTAGGGCCAGTCATTTGAATTAAAGTGCAATAAAGTTACACACGACCCACAACACAAATAACAAAGAGCATAGACTCAGGAACAGATAAAAAAAAAAAAAAGATTCATCTGAGGATTTTCAAGAGCAGCACAGGTGTAGGGCCCTATGATTTCCGCGATCACGGAATCGCGGAAGTGGCGAATAAAAACGGAATCTACTTTTTAACGCGGAATTTGACATAATTTGACCGCAATGCTGTTTTCATGTGGAAGAGGAACGTATGTCTGGGGAAAACTGGAGGGAAGCAGATCTGGGTGGCACAACAAGCCCCTTCTAAAGACTGAGCCCCTCCATAGCCCTCCCCCTTCAAAACATTGTAAGCATGGCGAAGCGGCTGCCTATGGCTCTGTCTTCGTCGGCGAAAAAACTGCGAAACTCGACGCTAACCCCCCAGTACAGAGCCGAGCAGTTCCCGAACGACTTATATGTGTCAGGCAGAGGTTGAGCTAGACTTTTTCGTTGTCTGTCATTTTGACTGACAGGGTCATAAAAATCCCGTCATAACCCATTTTTACTCGTCACTTTATTTATTTTTTTAAATGATAATAATGATATATTCAATAGCATTTAATTTTCATTATTTTTTAATTAATATAGCTGTGGAAAAAAAGATTCGGACCCGGGTCTGTAGGTCAATCTACAGACCCCGGATGATGTTAACACGTAACTCCGGGCTCAACGGGGAATAGCATTAGCGTATCATAACAAAGTATTGGCGGAATGAACAAGTTTCGCTGCAGATAATGTTATTTAGAGGCTGCATTTTGATGCCCTGACCACTTCCGCTATATGGATATACGCTGATCTAATTACCTCCTGAACAAGTGCAAATGAAACAAAAGTGATATTGGTGAGTAAACGATGACATTTTATGCTAGAATAAGGTCCAGGTTGTAAAAAACAGCAGTTTCCCTTTAAATGTACAGTGGCATTTAAAGGGTTAGCTGGGCCGTGATAGGTCGAGAGACTAAAGCCCTTCCTCTGCCTACATCCCCCAGAATGACTTGCAGTTCTGGCTCGGGGTTTTCTTCCTATTTTTTTCTAATGGAGTTCGAGTGAAATTATCGAGCATTTTATCGAACTTATTTTCTATTGATATCGATCACGTGTCTATCGCGGTATATATATTTGTCGTTTTATCGCCCAGTCCTATCTCCAACCTTATTCAGAACACATCTAAGGAGATTGTAGAAACTTCTAAAACTGGGTTAAGAACAGTCCAATGCATTATTAAAAACTGGAAGAATAGTAGAGAACCATCGTCTTCGAGGTAGAAATGTGGTCGGAAAAACTCCTGATTGATCTTGATCTGTGATCACTTAAATGTTTGGTGAAATCAAAACTTCAGTGGCAGGCCATGCACTTTCCACCAAGGCCTTCAATGCCCTCCAACCTTATTCAGAACACCTCTTAATAAGATTGTTAAGACACCACTGCTATTGAGAGTGAGGAGTTGTCGTCACGGTACAGAGCCCCTCCCTCGATATTGCGGGATCCTCACCCTCTCCGCCATGTTGGCAGGATTCCAGCGGCAAAACATGATTGTTTACGTGTGTTGTTAACTTGGTAGTAGAGGAGGTTCTCGCAATTCCACACTGTTTTACCATGCCTGGAACTCACTGCTGCGTTAAAAACTGCTCCAGTACCAGGACGCTGCGTCTTAGACAGATATCTCAAATAGCAAGATGACTGCCATTACTAAAGCGAGAAACTCCTCTCATGCAGTGAGTATATGTCAAATCCAGCAGAAGCATCAATGTCGACCCAATAAAATGGCAGAAATATACATAAAATGTGTAAATATAATTCATTTTAGTCACCAGAACTAAGAAACAATTTGGAGTTCTCCTCAGTAACCACTGGATTTTCTGGGTGTGGCAACACTGTGGGTTCTGTGTGTGATCTTTTTTTGGTGCAGAGATGAAACTCGACCAGCACCATAGAAATATCATATTACTCTCAGCTACTCTCAGCTAGGAGGCTAGGAATGTAGGAAGAGCTGCTATCAGCTGGAAAGCTAGGAAGCTAGGTAGAGCTACTATTAGCTGGGAGTGTAGAAAGCTAGGAAAAACTGCAAACCATTATACAGACCTGGACACTCCTGAATCATACTGATCAGTTGGTCTACAGTTTATTCATTCTAGATTATCATGTTGTTGTGGAAATATTTGTGTCAGACTAGAGTCAATGCGGGACATCCTGCAATAATTAGGGTCCCAGACTCTGACAAACACCCTTACACCGTCCATTGGCCAACCATTGGTTTGGTGAGTTTTGGTGAACCAGTGTTGGGTATAGTTACTTTGGAAAGTAGTCAATTAGGTACATCGTTACCATCAATTAAAAGTAATCTGTTACGCTACAGCGTTACCTATGAATAAAAGTACCAAAAATTAAAAGCCGTTTGCAGCACCTCGCACATGCTGCAACTTAAGTGACACGGACACACAGCCTCTTAAACAGGTAACGTAAGTCAGCAGGGCACAGACGCATCATCACAACGCTGCGCCTCCGCTGACACATCTGCAGGTGGCACAGTACTGTCTGACAAAAAGCAGGCTGCAGTCGGAATTTTTCTTTTATTATCCGGAGAAATTCTTAAAGCAATGGATTACTTTTTTAAAAAAAATAACAAAGTTACTGATTACTTAACGCTCAAAACTAAATGCGTTATGTTACAAGTTACAAGTTAATTAGAGTACTCTAATGCATTACTTTGTAACACGTTACCCACAACACTGGTCACAACAATGAAAGAAAAGAGCAAAAGCATGAAACATGGAGGAAACCTTCACCACTGCCCAGAAGTTGTAAAGCACTCCTGCAAACTAAACTGTGTTGTGAAACCTTACAAGGTGGTCCAGATTCTCTTTTGTCGTATAATGTATGTGTGCTTTCGAAATAAATGCAGTTCTGTGCAATAAAATTCAAAAGTTTTAAATGTCTAAATATACTGCCTGGCCAAAAAAAAAGTCGCCACCTGGATTTAACTAGGTATCAAATAGGTATGAGCCTTCTATTGGATAATTGCTGCATGTATAATTATCTTTCAGTTCATTTAACCCCAACTGATGAACTGAGTAGCTTCTCATTTCTTAAACAACCATGTCAAAAGACACATCCTGTGGTCGTGGAAAAGATGTTAGTCTGTTTGAGAAGGGTCAAATCATTG